>JBBPKJ010000565.1:0-21403 GCA_038089195.1 Brasilioporus rufonigricans | reverse complement strand
CGGCCTCGTCGGCCTCTTGGTCTTCATCGCATACGACGCCACTCTTGCGGAATACCCACTCGTACGTACATCTCTACGTACCTTGATATGAACCATACCTCGTCCTACTCGTACCAGGTACCATTTTCCCTAATGACAAACATAACCAGTATCAGTGGGTAAGGAACAGCGTTCACAATCGTTCTCGTCGCGGACACTCACATGCATCAGTTACATACAGACATTCTGTTGCTTTCTCATCATATATGCAGTCACCTGTGAGTCTATTCGAAAGAGTCGCTATTTTTGCTCAGTACAACTACTGCAGATTACTTTCCAGTATATTTTCAGGCTTGCAAGGGCGCATCTCCCACTAAATCTGGCATTTACTTGCTCACGTTCGCAGTGCTTGCGCCCGCGGCCATTATCGCAGGAATATCGGTTAAAGCCACCGGAAAATATCGGTCACAGACATGGATAGGCTGGATCTTCACCGTCGTCGGTCTTGGTGTAATGAGTACGATCCTTGCAACGGACTCCCTCGCAAAGTCCTTTGTGTGCCTGGCGGTTCTTGGGTGGGGCATAGGGTACGTCGTGTTCCTTGGCTACAGCCCATCTTCTTCTGATGCTCTCGATTCCACTCGCGCCAGAATACTATGTGCGACGTCTATTTACCCCATTCAAGCGCCCTTATCGGTGACGCAGAATGCACCCGCTCTTGCCTTTATGTGGTTCCTCCGTTCGTTCGCCTCCGTGAGCATCTCAATTTTCTTCATTCCGAGATATGTCCTTAGGTGCGGTCTGATCCGTGTAGGTGTGGGGTATCACTATCGGAAGCACTGTCCTCCAAAATGAGCTCGCAAAGAAGATTCCTGCATCGTTTATTCAATCCTTCCCACAGGGGACTGCCATCATGTATGCGCTCATCCCGGAGCTCTCTACACTTCCGACGCAGACTTTGTCCGAAGCCCAAGTCGCCTTTGCAGGCGGTCTCGCAGTGTTGTGGCGAGTCTTAGCTGCCATCGGTGGTGCAGGGTTTCTGGCCTCACTGTTAATGAAAGGGGTCCCGCTGCACTCTATGGTCGATGCGGATTGGGCGCTCAGGAATGACCCCGTGGAGGTGGATGGCACTGTTGTCGCCGTACCAGAGTGTGCCCACGACACAAGTGAAAAGGAAAATGAGCTGGTTTCAATTTGCATCGACTCCAAGAGGGATAAATGAGTCACCTGGTTCACAATACCCATTCCACCGTAACAGTCCACGTAACAACATCTTATGTATACACAGTGATGCATCAGATGTCCTTTCTAGCTGCCAATTGTCAGAATTGTTATTTATTCTAACTGATTCCGAAAGGCCGCTGCGCTATCGTCACGGAGGCTTTGTTAACTTGTACAATCAAGGTTCAGGTACCAGGCCCTACGGCGGGTCAGTCGCGTATGTGAGATCTCATTCTGTCCTGCCAGCAGGGACGAGGATGAAGGTGTTTCATGGTTACATGGAATGGACGCCACAAGCCTTGTTGCAACCGTGATCTCATCGATGGGGGAGCTAACTGAGTGTGATCTCCGACACTCACCGATGGTCTGTTGATCGTGGCAAGTCTATGACCGGTGGCCTGTAGGAAGTGTGATCCCACGGGCCAGCCAAGGGGATCTGCGGGATATTCCTCCCTGTATCTCCGACTCCCATGTGGTGACAGTGCTGACGATTTTCTGTGGGTTAGGACACCGCCGGAGGTTGCCGCTGGCAGATTCTAAATTTGATCTAAATCATTGCTTGCTGTCACTCTCGCCTCCGGGGTTAGTATAGGTGTGACCTGGACTGGACATCTAATCATAACATGACACTCCAGCCATGTTTCACGCACTAGGAGCAAGTGTCTTGGTAGTCCCCGTGCGTGGTTTCATGTCATTCCCAAAACTGTCTGCCATCTGCGACCTATCGCCTTGTGCTTCTGATTGCGTCGTAACCGCAGCGGTTCGATAAGATGCTAAAGAATGGAGCAAAAATAGTGGTTTGCACTACCTGTCAAAGCGTTCAGCGGCATATACTGCCCACTGGCTACTTTATCCACCTTGGAAGATCACCCAAACGTCATGCTTTCGTCAACTAAGGGTGCCCAGTCAAACGGCACAGCTACATCCAAGAGATCCACCAAATTCTGGCTTATTTTTGCTTCGATGTGTATTTGCCTTTCTCTTTCCGCCTTCGAACTATCCACTATTTCTATCGCACTTCCTACCATCGCCAACGATCTCCACGCTTCTCAGTTTGCCTGGGTTGGCTCTGCTTATTCCATTGCTTCCACCGCCTTCCTCCCAATGAGCGGCGGCCTCGCGCAGACGTTCGGTAGACGGCCGGCTATTCTGATAGTCATGGGTCTATTTGCGCTCGGTAGCGTCATATGCGGTGCCGCGAATAGTATGAGTATGCTCATTGCGGGAAGGACAATACAGGGATTGGGTGGAGGGGGTATTCAGTCACTCACAGGAATCATTCTTGGTGATCTCGTCACACTGCGAGAACGTGGTCTTTATGCTGGCTTATATGGAGTGTGAGACATACCTAATCACATATATAAGGCAGTCGACTCACTGTTTATCCAGTACATGGTGTTTTGCTGCATCGGTTGGTCCCATCATTGGGGGTAGCCTCGCGGCACAGGGACATTGGCGTTGGATTTTTCGTGAGCATTATAACCTTACTCATAATATCTGAGATACTTATGGAATGGGTAAGACCTCAATTTACCCATCTCGTTGGTTGCATGCGCATTGATCATCTTGTTAGATCTGCCGACTCCCCCGGGAAGTTACCGAGAAAAGTTCATATGCATGGACTGTATGTAAGTTTGAGTGCAGTGGTCGCCATGAATCCAATTCAACTCAGTGCTGTCTTGCTGACAGTGGCAATTTTCTTGTGATCTTGAGCACTGCCGCGTATACGATAGGGTTGACGTGGGGTGGTATCACCAACCCATGGGGTTCTGTCGCAGTGCTCGTCCCGCTAATCCTCGGTCTTGTTGGCCTTGGGGTCTTCATCGCTTATGAGGCCACTCTTTCAAAATGCCCGCTCGTATGTGCCTCGTCGTGGACCCTTGTCAGAATTGCACTCAACTCACTTAAACCAGGTGCCATTCTCCCTAATGACAAACTCGACTAGTATTAGTGGGTAAGCAGCATTATCGGTGACCGTTCCCTCTTCTGGCCACTCATGCGCATCAGTTATATACAAACATTCTGCGCCGGCGTCACCGCTCAAGCGGTCATCTGTGAGTTCATTGCGAGACACCCGCTACCTATACTCAGTACAACTACTCTGCAGATTATTTCCCGATCTACTTACAGGCTTGTAAGGGTGCATCCCCAGTCGTATCTGGCATTTACTCGCTTGGGTTAGCAACGCTCGCCCCGACCGCTATCGTCATCGGGATATCAGTTAAATCCACCGGACGATATCGACCGCAGATGTGGACGGGTTGGATCCTCGTCATCACTTCTCTTGGTTTGATGAGCACGATCCTTGCAACGGATCTTCTTGGAAAATCCCTAGGGTTCCTCGCGCTACTCGGCTGTGGTATAGGGTACGTCGTGTCCATCGATTGTGGCCAATCTCTGTCTGATGTTGATGCCTCGTGTTTAACTCTCTAGAATGCTGAGCGGGACGCCCATGTATCCTATTCTAGCGTCCCTATCTGTGACGCAGAATGCGCCTGCACTCGCCTTCATATGGTTCCTACGTTCGTTCGCCTCTGTAAGCACTTCGCGTTCAAAACTACGAAGCATAGTTTCATCCGCTGTAGGTGTGGGGCGTCACCGTCGGCAGCACCGTCCTCCAAAACGAGCTTGCGAAGAAACTTCCTGAATCGTTCATCCGATCCGTCCCACAAGGAACTGCCATCGCGTATGCGCTCATTCCGCAACTCTCCATGCTCCCTGTGGAGACGCTGTCCGAAGTCCGAGTCGCCTTTGCGAGCAGTCTCACAGTGTTGTGACGCGTTTTGGCTGTCGTTTGTGGCGTTGGATTTGTTTCATCGTCGTTCATGAAGGGGCTCCCGCTGCATGTCACAGTCGACGAGGATTGGGCGTTGAAGAAACGAGAAGACGGAGATCAAGCGACATGTGAGCATGCCCACACCACACCGCAAACGGCAGACAAGTTGGTCGACGTTCAGGTTGCACAGGCAGAAGGAGTGGGGAGACAAGACGTGTGAGGTCGAGCCGACGCCCTGAAGGTGGGGCTGTCGAAGCTTGCATTTGGGATTCTGTTGACATTTAAACTAAGTTATTTCCACGTGCGCTTGCCTCGTTACTTCTCTGCCCGAAAGAGATGACTTTTTGTTGAGAGCGAGAGGTTGTCTGCTCCTCACCCAACTAGCTAGGCACTCCATCTACGATACTGATACCTATTTTAAGTGTGTTGTACCACAGGAGAGGCAGAAAGCGACAGCAAGTGTCGTCCAGGGTGGTATGTAGATAAGTTTTTACAAATGCTTGCGAATCGGCTAATAGTCTGGGCGTCTGGATGTCGGAATGGTGGCAGCTGGTGGTTTCAAGTCTACGCGTGGCATCGTCACAAGAGTTACAGTACATGTCCAATGATTGTCTACACCAAACAACAGATCACAATCGAAAGCAGGATATTTTTTCAAGCCCGTTGTCACGTATCACCAGTTCTCTAGCATGACCTGCGCGCATTCCTGGAACGGACCACTTCAGAATCCAAGCCACCGAGACAGTTCAGAACGAACCTTAAGTCTCACAAAGTTATGGACGATGGCGACGTTTAGGATCGTTCTCAACTTTCGCTTTATTTCCGCTTTCCCGATGACCAGTTGATACGATCCCGAACATTGACAATATCGCGAGGCGTTATCCGAGCGAACTTGTTTGCATTTGGAACAACGCATATCTTGCTGGGAGAAAGTCTTCTCCATTATGCCGACCACCCGGACCAACTCCATCTCTATCGCAGCCCGATCGTATTCGCCATCGCATCGACATATCCACTTGGGAGGTCCGACAGACAAACCGTCTGGCATGAGCTCTGGATCACGACAAAAATCAAAATCACGAAGGGCATCGCACGTTTTGCATGCGACGTTGGACAACTTCAGGGTTTCGCAGGGGTTTCGAAATATTGCTTCGCTGGCAAACTCTCGAATGCCTGCCAAATCAAGTAGATTCCGTTTTAACAAACCAATCTCCACCTGGTAGTCTTCTGCGAGGCTGAGTACTGCGCAAGTGAACTTGACGAACTCGAGGACGGGGTTGGTGAGCGTAAGGTAAGAGCCTGGGAGTATCGGAAACGTGAGCTGGGACTGGAGCTCTTCATCGTACACTGAGTCTCTGTGTTTGGTCTGAATGGAGCCAACGAGTCGTAGGAGTTTCCGAATGAGTTTTCTAGCAATGAACTCGCGAGTGGCGTCTATTTCCTTCGTCTTCCCAGCATCTCGTTGAGTAGCATCGAGTGTAGAGTTCTGTAATACTCGAAGTGGCGCTCGCGAACTCTCGTTCGCCTTTTGTCTGATCTTGTAGAGTTCCAGGATGAAGTACTGGATGACGCCGCTGAAGTCGCTTTGAATGGCTGGCGGAAGGAAGGTCTCTATGTTCCATCGCATCTCGAGAGTAAGCTCCACTGGAGGTTCAAGAGCTAGCGGATCATCGCAGACGACACCTCCAAAGTTTGCGGAGTCCATAAAAAGTAGGAAGTCGTAGAAACGCTCTGTTTTCAGATATATATGCTGGAAGAGTTCGTGGGATGTGACCGCTGTAGCAATATACGTCGCGTAGGCGTGAGCTGTTCCAGGTGGCTTCGAAGTGGCAAGCAAGATTCGACTGAAGTCAGCGTAGATGACGTAGGAGCCCAGTCGTTTGAATTCGGCAAGCATCTGTATGAACGTCTTCCGCATAAGCCTGTGAATGAAGCGGTGAATACTTGGGTCATGAAGGTGAGATCCGCTCGTGCTGATCCATCGCCAGAAATGGTCAATGGCCAACGTTGCAGGGCTCTCGAAGTTGCCCTGGATTTTGTCGAGAAGCCAAGTCTTAATCATCGACTTCATGATGTTGAACGTCAAGGCAGAGACGTTCGACTCTCCAAGGGTAAGGTCTCGTTGTGCATCGCTGCGATTGTATGCACTCAGGGTATGAGATGTGGAGTCAAATGCGGTTGTCCCGCCACTTCCCTCTAGCTCGTTCACCACAACAGAATGCAGTATGGAGTTGACTGCTAGGTTGCGGACCGTAATTTCCAAACATACGTTGGAATAGCATCCAGGGGTCATGAACTCTGTGTTCTGTAGTGCCTCAGTTGGCCGGTTATCAGCTTCCCTACCACCGAGATCTGGCCGCTCGGTGGGTGACCACCAGAGGACGATGTCTTGCTGTACCAGCCGCCGTGCGAAACTGATGTCGGATAGGATGAGAGGCTGATCGCCATCAGTGTGCCCAATGGGAATGTCGTAGTAGTCCGAAAGAGCAATCGAACGATCGAGCCACATACCACACATGAGGTAGCGGTGGAGCATCTTTTGAGCGATATGCATTTGCCAAGGAAAGACGTCGAGAGAGTGATAAACTTTGGCTTTGGGCATCGACAAGATGGGGAATCTTGAGAGTTTGGGAACGTGTGTGTCGAAATAAACTTGCTCTTTAGATGAGGAGATTATAGCCATGTATGACATATTTTCCAGGAGTCCAAGTTCTCTGGAGATGGCTTTAAGAGCGGAGACGTCCTTGCTGTGATAAGTCGTGGTGAACTCGCAAGAAGTTGGATATTGGATAGAAGCAGGTTCTCCGAGACGATCCCGCCGTTTGTTCAAGAGGTCCGTGTATAGTTCTTGCAAACGGGGTATACCTTGACGGCGGGTTGCAGGGTCGACAAGATGAAGTTTCACGGCGCCGCTGGGAAAGAATAGCGCAAAGACATGGATTGGAGCGCTTTGCGAACAAGCATGATAGAGGAAGAGATATTTGTTACTACACCCGCCGTCAAGGTATGTCTTTCGGGAAAGGGAAGGGTTAGCACGATCGAGTTGGTTCAGATCAACCCCTATGGTCTGGGCTTTGTTGAGAGTCAAACCTAATTCATCGACTGTGCAAGTCTTGCCAAGCCTGAGTAAGGCTCGCATCTCAAGTGGAACCTAACACAGTGGTTATCAGAGACGCATCAAGTTCGCGTGGTGTGAAAGATCACCTACCTGGCGTTCGAAGACGCCATCGACATTCGGATCGTTCGTCAAGTCTATAAAATGTTCTTTCATGTCCTCATAAACATCTTCCTTGACGACCACTTTGTATAGGTTATGGCAAGGAACGTCCCTTGGCAAATGCCGCATGACCTTCTCCATTTGATAGTACGCCGTGTGGAACAACTCGTCCCTGGGCGGGTTCTTGAAATGGAGGTAAAATTGCCTGGGAATACGAAGGGGAACGGGAGTAAGTTCTCCATCAACGGAAACCCACAACGTAAAGCGTCCAGACATCTTGCTCGGCCGGATCTGTACGATGTCCCAGCGTTGCATTGTTCGTATCCGTACGCCTTTAAACATGGAGGGAACAACTCCAGACGTCTCTCCGCCCAACCGTGCTTCGCGTATCTTGCGCCAACGGGGCTTGATCGCTTTTAGCCAAGCCGAGTAGTTCAAACTGGGGTCTGGGAGGGGAAGGCTGTGCGCCTCGTTCTCTTCTACCTGCGGGCTTGGCTTCCGCGTAGCCTCTAGGTTCCCAACGGTAATACGTCCTTTTCCCGGATATCTCTGTGTCCCGAAGTCTTCCATATCACACCCTCCGTCCTCTTGCGCTTTCCGAGGAACGACAGAAAAGAAGTCCGTAACCTTGTTCTGCTTAAACTTGTCTACAGCTCCTGCGACCCTGCGGTGCAACCAATCGGGATGCCTGATCCTTGGCACAGGATTTGAGACGCCCTGCATAGCCGCAGGGATAGTGATCAACTTCTGGATCACGGAACCCAATCGCTCGATGTAGTATTCCCAATCCAAAATCGAACGGAGGTCGAAACTGCTGAGGCCAGGGTCTTTCAGCCACTTTCGCAGGTAGGTCCGTTTGACGGATTCATCCGCGGAAAAGATGGCAACTGGAACAGCTCGTTCGGTGACGGGAGCACCACTGGGCTTTGCAGAGATAACAAACTTGCAAGCGAGACCTTTGTCTTTGACCATCTGGTCGCCGAGGAATTCGGCAAGCCTCTTGGCAGTGCTAATTGACGTCGACTTTTGTCCAGCATACTCGGCAAGTGTCCTCGTCATACTCCGATTCTCGGCAATGAGCTCGACGAGTTCCTCGTCCGAGAGTGTCTCCGCACGAGAGAAGAGGATGTCTAGCCACTGATTGGCGACGTTTGCGACTGCGCCGTAGCACTCTTCGGTGGTGGTACCAAGCAAGAATTTCTCAAATATTTGAGACTGAAAAATTTTGACGAGTTGGAGTTCGCCACGTCGTTTGACCTCGAAGCCTTTGAGCTCTGCAAGAGAACCATCGTCGTTGAACACCGCGTAACGTTTCTTGAGCAGTTTGTCTTCTTCCTTTGACGAAGGGAGAATCATGGCGCGGTATGGCCCGTCGAGCTCAAAGAAGATAGAATTTTCGGAGTGGACATCGTATTCCCCAGTTTCCGGGTTGAAGTTGTGGTATTGATGGTTCGTGAACCGCGCGTGGACGAGGTGGTTGAGCATTGTACAAGGATATGACATAGGAACAGTTTTCCCGCTAGTTAATTTGAACTTGAAGTTCTCCGGAAACACGCCTGGAAGCATACACCAAATCCCATCCGTATCCAATTCGAGAGGTCGCCCGATCTGCTCGACCAACGCACGAGCCATCTGGATGATTGTTGCACCCGTGAGACACGTAATCCCCGCCATCTCCATGGAATGCCAGCGTGCACCTTTACGCATCACATACCCATAGAAGGAGTTGAGGATACATTTATGGGCGAGCTGCAACGAGTCATAGAGTACGATCATTTTCTTCGCCTCGTCCACCTCCGCAAGTGAGCGACCCTCGCTGAGAACCGTATCAAGATTCTTCTTCCACGTTTTGAGAAGCCCCTTGTACTCGTATCGCCGATCGCGGAAACGACGCACGGTATCAACGTAGAATGGGTTTTCCCGTTGACACACAATAGATTCGCGTGTCTCAACCCTCGTATCCTTGGTCTTCTTGTACACTTTGCGAGAGTAATCCCCAAGCCGCTTGTGCAGTAAAGCCGTCTGCTCTGCCTCCGTCAAGTCAACAAACTTGCGCTGCGGTTCACCAGGTTTCTTGGGGGGGAAGGTTTCTTGGTTCAACGCGTGCCGAATCATGTTATACTCGTCCCTATGCGCGGGGAAGAATTCGCCTCTCCATGCCCATTCAAGCCTTCGATCGCACTTCTTTCCCGGCCGGTTATAGTCACATACCGCGCACACCGACTCGTCAACCATGGAATCAGGCTGTAGCCGATTCGACAACATGATGTTGGGGTACATAGCGGCAACGTCAAGGTGGTAGATCAGTGGCTTATCTGTCCGCCTTGGGTTATCTCGCATGAGCTCGAGAGCCGATTGAATCTGAGACTTAACCTCGTCGTAGTTGGTGACGTTCTCCAAAGAAGCGTTTGACTCATCGACGATGCAGAACGTCAGAGCGGCATCGAGGTCGTCGATGAGCTGACCACCAATATTAGCACGGGCAAGATTATACAAAGACATCATACCTTCTGAACAGCTGCAGGTACGATCTTGAAATCTGTAGAGATATCGCTGCGGAAAACGCCTGCTTCTAATGCTTCCACGTGGCCCCCAACATAGGTTTCGGATGCAAGCAAATGGCCTTCGAACATATTCAAGTGGGCATCTTCATGTCGGTTCGGCATAATAATATGTCCCCGGTACGCTTCGACCTGAATTCAGACGTGAGCGAAGAGATCGCAACGTTATTCCCAGGTCTACGCACCATCAACAATGTCTCGCAAAGCGTCCCACTGCCCTTGCGCAAGACCTCGTCTGGACACAACGGGATGATGTTGCATAGGGAGAAGATGAACGGGTGTACATATTTCATGTACAGATAATAAGTTGCCACGGCATCGGAAACGGAGTACTGGGCAAGGATTTGTGGCTGCTCTATGGCGTACCTGACGATAGATTGTGAGCGTGAGCATTGAGAAAAGCATGGTCAACACACGGCGTCATTAATTCGGGATCCAACTCGATTGGATTGTACCCCAACTTTGCTGTCGTGACAGCCTTTAAACCTTGACTACCTTGCGGCAGGTACGAGTCACGTTTGACCCATCGGAAACAGTCCATATGGACACAACAACGACTCTTGAATTCGTCCTCCGAATCCTTTACAAAGCCAGTCTCGAGGAACATGTCGATACCATTGGCCTTCGCTCTCGCGCAGAGAAATGGAAAATCGAAGAAGTCACCGTTAAACGTGGCCATCACTGTAGGCTTCACATCTTGAATGTGTTCGAAAAACTTCGTGATCACCGCAGCCTAAAAGTCGGAACCGGTCAACAAAAGTAATTCGCCGCAGAAGGACGAACAAACCTCATCCTTCTCATTATACACGGTAAACGGCCCTTCGTACCCTTCCTTTGGGGTATATTCAAAGTTCTCAATACTCTCGCTCACGATTTCCCGGTTCGTGATGAGGTAACCCTGGCTATCAACCATGTACGAAATCATCATCACCTGGTCAATTGCCTGGTCAGGGAACTTGAGCGGCGCCTTCGTCGTCTCGATATCGAACGCCATGACCACGGGATCCGCGCGCTTGACACGCTCCGCGATCTGCGCAAAGCTAGGCTGGCCAGCATTAAACGTCACGGAATACCACAACCCAACGCGTAATTCGTTGTCGATAGCCACGCGCAAGTAATAGGGCACGTCAAATTCGCGGACATCGACGATGCACTCGCGAGGATCCCTTTCCCTGTGGCTGCTACCGTTGATACTGCCACCGATTTCTGCCCATTCTCCCTCGAGTTCAATGTTCGTGCGAGGACCCGCTGTGGCATTGACGACTTCCGCGTAGGCATCGACAGCCCCCCGTTTTGCACCGTTTTCAAGCGCGAGTGGAGCAATGTCGCGTCTTACGGCAAGAAGATCCGAGACGTTTCTGAAGCATAGTTGAAGGTAAAGCCTCCGGTGTCCCATCAAGTGATTCGGCAACTTGAGGTCTTCCTTTCGGTCACGTACGATCTTGTGGATGACACCTTCATACCGCTTCATGAGCCATTCCTCGACGCTCGCCTCCGAACCGCTCTAAAGTCATAATCCTACCCGGTTAGCACACCCCGCGAAGAAAAAACGCATCAAACACCCACCTTGCACGCAATGCAAAAGTACGGTTCATATTGCATCGTGCACTTGAACGACCCACCATCATCCTGTATGAAGTAGAAATCTACCGCAGCCTTTCCTCCAGGATACTCTGGGTCCTTGACCAGTGTCGGATGCATATTAATGAGCCAGCCTTCTCTCCGGCCACCCTCCTGCAGCCGCGCAAATCCAAGCTTCTCGTCGATCTCGTCGCCCAACCGCACTTGCTCGAAGCGCTCAGCGAGTTGCGTACCATCGTCTTCGCGTTGAGGAATTGGCCTGTCTTGAGTGTTTCCGTTGGATGCGCCGCGTCCACCTCTCCCTCTACCACGACCCCCGCGATAATATGTGCTTCCTCTGTAGCCAGCGCGTCCCCCACGTCCTCCGCGACCGCGACCGTTCGATGTCGACCCAAAACTGCCACCGCGTGCCATGAATGAACAGAGTGGAAGGCAAAGAACAACTTGAAACTTGAAGACTCACGCAGCAACAGTGTGATTGCACGTGATGTGATGTACGCGACTTGTCACGTCAATATTTTGTCACAGTCTGTAGAGATGACAGAGCTAAAGCACTGACAGCCTACTGTTCTTCCTATCGTCTTGTTCATTGTTGTGCTTAAAACAGAACCTCGCAACTTCGTCCTAGAGATGTTCGGCGCTCTTCTTTCCGAACAGCAAAGTGGGTATGAGGAGAAATAAGCCGGGGTATCTCATAAAATACGTAATGCGCACAACTTGACCACGAAACGCTTCTCTTGTAGCAAGAAAGGAGTCAACCAAAATGAAAATCCGTAACCAGTACCAGAAAGAGCTCATAAGATAAGGTGTGGAGAAGAAGAAAAAAGAGGAAAGAAAAAAAAGAAACAATGCAGTATGGGAATAGTGCGTGAGGACCACAAATGGTCGTTCGATCAGCGAATAGCAATGTAGATAATAAAGCGGAAAGGAATCCAACAAGAGAGCCAGCAAGTAGGACCAGAGAGAATGCATCGACAACACAAGAGGCAGACAACCACGACCATAAACCGAAAAAGTTAATAGCGCATTCCTCTCCGGGCCAGCTCACTCCTCTTCGTCTTCGTCTTCTTCTTGGATCGCATGCTTGAAAGCAGGACCTCGCGCTGCGGGTAGCTGCCATCGTCCACCTCTCGCCTCGGGCGCCTCCAGCGCCATCTCACCTTGTCCAGGAGCAGGCGAGGACCTCCCAGCTGGTGAATGGCCTCTCTGTCGCCCTACGACGCCGGTAGAAGCCCCACGAGCCTTGCCTGCCCTTGGGTGTGCACCGTGATTCCTCAGGGTTGGTGACATTACCAGCGGGGTTGGGGATTCCAACGCCAGATACGACGAACTCGCACTCGAACTCGTCGTCGCACTCCCAGGCATCTGACCCAGCCCCCCCGCAAACTCAGGTATATCTTCATCCTCGTCCACCCAGTCGCTCTCATCTCCAGTGCTCAGGCTTGGGCGTCCCCCACTAAACACATCCCGGATATCTGGTGCCGGCAAGATAGCAAGAACTTCGACGGGGAGATGGGTGCTCCGGCTCTGCCAGCCAGGAGGTTCATGTCCCCAGCTCTTCTTCCACGACGTACGCCCTAGATAACCAGTGGTATGTGGGCTGCTAAACGGCGTGAGACGTTTCTGGGCGATAAACGTCCCTGCACCACGCCTGGGAGTGCTATCATCTAACGAGCGCCTGGAAGGGTAACCCTTGAATGGCGAGCCTGTTCGTGTCGCTTCACTTTCTGAAGCTTCGTAGAAGGACGTGGGTCGTGAAGATGCGAGGGAATGTGCCGAGGAAGCAGCCGAGTTCGAACGACGATGGATGGGGCCGGAACTTCCAGGCGTACTCTGAATATGCCGTACGACACGCGTAGAGGAGGAAGAACCCGCCCTGCGATGATTATACTTAGGTAATGGCGATGAGGTGCGATAGTACGCTGACCCATTCGATCCCGTAGACGGGGATTTGCGGTGTCGAGGAACACCACCAACAGTGAAACTGTGTGCGGATGATGGTCGTGAGGAATGATCACCCCTCTCGGAATTAGGGGTCTCTACATCGAAGGACTGGACGGAGGGAATCTGGTCAAGTGTATGTGGTTGCTCAATCGTGAAGATCTGGCCAGAATTGCAAGACGACCTGCGGGAGTTGACACTACTAGATCGACGGGATGAAGCGGAGTGACGTTTGACACGGCGACCTCGCCCGCCTCCACTCGTTCGCCGCTTGACTGTGTGCTTACCGGAAGGGGACATGGACGAAGGGAGTGGGGCAACCATCGATCGGGAATATTGTAGCCCACGAACACCACCCTGCGGTAGCGGCTGTACAGGCTCCTTCCGTTTACCCTTCCTATCCTCGTGGAACCAGAGGCGAAACGCAGACAACAAGCTCGCTCGATTCCTGTTTGGGGCGATAACCCTTCCTCTGTTTTGGCTGTAATTCGAAAGCGAATTCAACGTGTCGCCTGGAGAATTCGCAAGAGTAGACGTGTATCTAACAGGTGGCGACGCTTGCTCACCCGCTATTATCCATGGTGACCCTGGTATTGCAGGTACGTCGGGTGGAGGCGAGGAAGATGGGGATACCACGTCCTTTGCCTTGACCGGTGGTGACTTAGTCAATTTAGACGAGCTGCCACTGCCATGCGAACTACGAGGATCGTCCACCGCTGGCGTCTTTTCATTCTCCCGTGGCTTCTCCTTCTCCCTCTGGCCTTCGCGTGGGTCTTTGACCGCTTCTGTCGACTTTTTACGAACAAGACCGGCCGCTTCAAGGGCTGTTGTTGCTCGTTGCATAATGCTAACGCTTCCTGAGCGAACCTTGCCTTCCCTCTTCAACTTGAGCAAATCTTTATCCTTGTTCTCGATCCCCTTATAGCTCCCACTTGGCGTTGATTGATTTGAGCGCACAGAAGACTCGTTTGTAGTCGGCGAAGGCGATAAAAATGGCGACTTCGCACGAGGAGGGGTGGTCGGACGTGCAGCCGAAGTTACCGTTGGGGTGGGCGGTACAAGGGCAAGTACAGGTGGGGTGGACACAGGAGAAGGTTCGTCGGTTTGTACTGCAACGCCATGTTTGCTTCTCTTCCGAGACCCAGTATGATGCTCGTTTTCCTTCTCTTTCCGCCGCTTGGACCCTGAGTCTTCCCCAGCTTGTTCATTAGCAGGGTCAACGGCAGCCCGAACTTCGCCAAGAATTTGCTTCTCATGTTTACGCATCAACATCCACCAGAGTGCTCCTGCCGAGTCGCATGCATCCGAGATAACTGAATGCACAATCTGGGCTGTGTCAAAGCCAATCATGCTCAGGGCGTTTAGCAGCTCGCGCTCAGCGGGGGTTGAAAAAATGATCGGAGCCGGTGTACTAAGAAGACTCGCAAAGTCCTGCGGGGGAAAGGGCGCAAGGGGTTTGTCACGTAGCGGTGAACCTTGCCCATTCCCATCAGAAAGCGTCGACGACACGGAACGGCGTTTCGTGCGAGCAGGTGTGCGAGTTGGATGGGGTGGAATCCGAGCAGCGTTCGAGGGGACGGTTACCTCCTCCGCACTATCTTTATTCCCCTCCTCTTCGATTACGGTCTTAGGGTGACAGACCCTTGTTTCCTTCGGCCCTCGGTCATCTTTGGTAATCGTCCTTTGGCTTGGATTGGAATGGATCTGGATTAGAGCGGGATTGAAAGACTCTTGAAACGGATCGAAGGCATTATCATCAGAAATTGTAGTTGCGGATGGTAAGAGTTCGGAGGAAGCAGAGAGAAAGGTCATTTCTGAGGTGGCGGAAGTCGCAGATGACATAACTTGTTCTGTATCCTGCGTTTTTGCCTCGTTTGCAGTAGGCTTCACGCTCAATGAGAAGGCAGCGCGAGCAGGTGATGGCGACGCAGGGATGTCATCCTCCGTTCCCGGAAGAGTAGAAATGGGTACAGTACGCGAAGTGAACCAAGGAGAAGCCAGAATTTGAGGGATCGTCGAGCGTTTCGACGGATCAATCCGTAAAATATCCCGAAGGAGGTCACGAGCGCCTATGGAAGACATCAAAAATGATTAATTCGAGGGAAGGACAGAAGTATCAAACCTCTAGATAGCCACTCAGGATCTTCAAATTCCCCTTTGATAACCTTTTCCTTCATCATAGCTTCGTCATCATCGTCAAACGGTAGTGTACCCGTCAGAAGGCAATAAAGAATCACACCCATGGACCAGACGTCCACCTCTGTACGTCAATGAGTAGGTTGTATAACACAGCCGAAAAACCACTCCTCACCCGGCCCAAGGTACTTCTTGCTTTGTAGTACCTCTGGAGCGGCATAGCCAGTGGTACCACAAAAGGTCTCCATATATGCCCCCTTTTCGTATTCACGCGTGAACCCAAAATCCCCGAGTTTGACGCGACACCGTTCATCCAACAACACATTCTCCAGCTTGAGGTCGCGATGGACGATACCCTTGTCGTGCAGGTAGGCAACAGCAAGGCACAGTTGGCCAAAGATTATTCTTGTTTCGTCCTCGGACAAGCGACCCTTTTCGGCCAGGTAATCGAAGAGCTCCCCTCCAGAACAAAGCTCTGTCACGATCCATATGTGTGATTCAGTAGCAATGACTTCATACATTTGGGTAACGTGTGGGTGGTGAAGCTGGCGGTGGTGGTGTATTTCACGGGTGAGAGAGGCGGACATCGCCTTTGGGATCTGCTTGATGGCGACGCGGGTCGATGTCAGACGATGCGTGCCCAAGCGCACTTTTCCATAGGCTCCTGTTGGGGATCTTATCAGGCCGGCGAGTGCCTGTTGTAGGGTTAAGAAGACTTGCCTTCTCCGATGACTTTTCCGAGGGTGTAATTACCTATTACCCGAATCTTCTGGGAAGCAAGCTCCCTCCCCAGATCATTATAGGCATTAGCAAGCTGGGCTTTGTGGTTTTGAGACACTGAGGCGGATTGTTTGTGGCCATGTGAGGACATTCTGGCATGTGAAGGTAGCGACAAAGGAGGGGCACGGGCACGGAAGCCGCAAAATAGTAGACGGGAATTCAAGAAACTTGAGGTGGAGAAGTGTTGTGGTGGTCAAGAACGACTTTGCTTATGATCACTCAACGGGTGCGTGGGAACAGGACACGAACGACACAACAACTCGAACAGACGTTCAAAACTAGTAGGGTCACAGCTATGTATCAACAGTCCAGACTCGTCCAGCGCTTTGTTCGGCGAACGAGCAACAAGGGCCACGAAAGAGCCAAAGGAAATTAGGAAGACGTGTCATAGATAAAACACAACACGAATAGGCAGAAGGTTGGAATGTAGCCTGGAATACGACATCCTGGCGGGTCCCAACAACTATTTATGGGTCGCTTTGACGATACTGACAACAATGATGACAATGATAATGGCCACTGCGAGGCCTATAATGATACGCATCTAGATAACGAATCAGTACTCCTGTCTTGGACAATGAGATGAGCCCACCTTCATATCCTTCCACCTGGCATCACTAGACGTGAGAAGTGGTACGGAACAACGAAATATGAGAAGCTTACCACATATTCTAAAACCGATGAGCATTGGATCGCACGAAAGTAACAAAGAAACTCACCTTGCGCACTCTGTTTGCTCCGCGACGGAAGCCCTGCGCCGAGACGGCCAGGTTGTCTGCAGAAAGTACTCTTAATGATCCCAACGCACCGTGACGTCAAAGAAACTAACCGGTCTTGTCCTGCAGTGAGTCTAGTCGCTCGCCTCGCTCGGCCACCTTGGTGATGTTTTCCCTCATGATACCAACGGTATCATCGATTTGCTGTTGAATGGCTGCGGTTTTGGCGTTGCCCTGGGACCCCGAGGGGTTTGACGAGGAACCATTGCGAGGCAGGTAGGGGTCGTAAGGTTCAGACCTAGGGTTTGGGAAGGTTGACATCAGACAGGGCACGGCCATGGATGTAGGGATACACGAACATTCTGACTCTGCGTAAAAAGAGGGAGGTGAATGCGAAGAAAAGGATGGATATGCTTTCTACTTACCGTACGCAGCGAGATGAATAAGGCTACCAGCTGGACCGTGGTTGACTGCGTGGCGTCAGCGAGGCAGTAAACGTGACCGTAACCAGTCACACGTCACACATTACAGAAGCCGGCTGCCGGGCTCAGGCTGAACGTCGAACTCCACAAATACCACTTTCCAAGCACACACATCACATAATGAGCCATGGATTTCACACCAAGGCAACAATTCTGGTGAATGAATCAATATCGAGGCCTTTTAGTTAAAAGATCGGCTGCATCGTGACTGTTCAATGTACCGAGCATCTATACATTCGTTTAGTCGGGCAGAGATAATTTGTTCGTCACTCAGGCCTCAGACTGGAGCATGTACTTCTGTAAGCATAACTTAGACCCACAGCACGTTTGGAAGGAGCTGGTTCACTCAGAATTTACTGATTTACCAACGGCTATGGGACAACACCAGGAAACTCGGAGACATGTCCTATGACACGAATATAGACTCTGTATGCAGCTATAACTGACAGAATACTGGACGGGAACTGATGGTGTCTCGAAAGGATGATGATCTCGCTGATTATACTATCGGAACCATTTCTACCCCAACCGCTGACGGTGAATTCGATGGGTACGAGTACCTGCATTTTCCTACCGCCGTCAAGACTAATGACCTACTCAGGTGGTGGCATAACAACTGCCACAGATCGCACTTGACTTTCCTTCTCTTCCAAGTCAACATCGATGACCGAGGAGTGAGTGTTCTCGCAAGGGCAATAGCTCCTTCACCTTACTTGGGACTGCTTGTTGCCATCTACCATCTGTGTTTTCCTCCGCCTAAGGACACAGGTAAATTGTCGAGGACGAAAATGATGCATCATCTATCATACACTTCTTGTGGTTTGGGCCTTTCTACAAGTATTGGATTTTGGAATGTAGTAACCCACAGTGATCTCAACCACCGCAGTGTTTTCAATACACCGTCGTCGTGACAGGTCGGTGTCTGTGGCTACGGCTGTGGTGTTGGCTTTTCGTGCGATGGCGTTACCCGTGTGGGGCGGCAAACGACCGCTCCTGCCTTTTTACAGGTGCTGTCTGCGACCGTCAGGGCCTGTGATATCTCGGGCCGCCGGTCAACATACGAGGCGACCAACCAAAACTCTCTTATATCTAGGCTGCACCACCGTGTGCTGAGTCGCTGGGGTTTTGGAATATTGTCCGCCTGACACGCGCGCTGCAGCCCGACTCCCTGGGTTCAAGTGACTCGGTCTTTGCGTTTAGGTTCAAGTTCCCCGCGCCATATCGCAAAGGTGTGGGAACCTCTCGTCAATGGTTAGGTAGGGTCATTGTTTCCTTTGGCGATCGACCAATGAACCTGATATCCACCATTGTCTAGTATGCCTCCATAGTTGTTCATAAAATTCGATTACCTGTGCCCCTCGAATCCCCAAGTCGGACGTAAGTTATCTGTTTGAGGTACCTTTATTCGATATCTGCATCAGCTACCACTGCTGCCGGTGACTATCTCTTTCGGATCCAGGTGGTACAGACAGTACAGACCCGCGAGAATCGGGATATTCATCAAAAATGAGTCAGACTTTGCAGGGTCGACAAGTTCTGTCAGGGCCGGTGACAGGCAATCCCCGTACAAGCGTGCAATTTTGCGTTTTGCACTGCGCAATTTGGCCTTCCTAGCCTATCTGAATGACATGGTCAATTACCGACGGAGGTGATTAGAGACAGGATGCTAATAATACCCAATATGTAGGTCGAACAATTCCATTTACTCGATTTTTCATCTCATATTTGATCCTCACTACATGCAGGAAATGATTGAATGGATGCCGTCGTGCCCATCGATGACTCAAGTCTTATCGACTCAACAAGTAACTGTCATAGTTTGTCGTGGAGCCAAGCCCCATATAAAAAGCTGTACGACGACTCGAACATCCTCTTATCTACCCTTTTCACTTTCCTTGTCCCTGGTTTATATCTGGATTCTTAACAGTGCACTGGATTTACTAACGAGCGTTCCCTGTTTTAAAGTCACACTGAGGAGCAGGGTTGTGCCACCGATCATGGCAGGACCTTAGGTCAGACATGCTCTGGAACTCGCCGTTTTCTCGTCTTCTGCCTTTTTTCGTTTGAGGGGCGCAACACAGCGCTTTGGTAGGGTCGGTGAGGGTTCGATTTACCTTACGAGTGTTCAACCTAAGTGTACGTGACGGCTGACGAGACAGCATCTTGCAGTTCCTCAACGGCAACATCGCGGTTCACCCTGTAGGTCTCACGAAATGCCGTTATGTTATTCCGCCACGTACGATGGGCTCCCCAATTACAGTATGCTTGAGTGATTCAGTTACTCTAACATGGCACGGTGAGATCGTGCAGTATAAAAGCGAGGGGCGGATTCTTTAGATTTTTCACAGGTAATAACCATGACCACAGCATCCTCGGATTCCATATCTGATATATTCCAAGGCTCTTTTTATGTTGGGATCAATATCGAGAACATATTGTACGGTATGTTTCCTGACGCAGATGACGATATGATGGCAGCTCACCAGTATGCTCGCTCAGGTATCGAGTTGGTCCTCTACTTCAAGACCATGGGTGTCTTGCTGGGCAACCGGGCAGCGCATAGGAAATCCAATTTATTTTATGCTCTTTTCAGCAGCGTAATGGTTTTCTCGATCACCGTCTGGATAGTCACCTCAGCGATATTCGGCCAAAAAATGTGGTTGCTCAATGCTGGCTTCCCAGGGGGTCCTGACATGTACTGGAAGGAGAACATTTCGATTTGGTACATGGATTGGGCGACCACGGCGATCATCCTCCTACAGCTCATGACGGACGGTCTCATGGTAAGGCATACATGAGGATGTGTGAATATGTGTTCACTTCGTCGGCTCTAGATCTACCGCTGTTGGATTATATGGAATAGCTATGGCGTCATTATCGTACCCATCTTTTTATGGTTGTCTACCCTCAGTGAGAATCCCGTCCACACGATGCCTCTGTGGTTGTCTCATTTGTCCACCTAGTCTTGGGAGTCCTGGTTGATTGGACCAGCAGTTTGCCAGGTGGGGACTTCTTCACTGGTGTCGCTTCCCAGCTTGGTCTTGCATATTATGCCGTGTCGGTATTCCTGAACACAGTTCTGACATGCATGATATGTTATCATATAATGCGACACGGAAGAAAGGTCCGGGAACATCTCGGGCATGAATACGCGTCTCCGTATTTTGCCGTCGTCACGCTCGTCGTCGAGTCTGTGCTTCCATATACCCTCTCTGGTATTGCCTTTTTGGTGTCATTAGGGGTGGGGAGCCCGACGTCGGTGGGGTTTGTTTCTGTGTATTTCCTGATGATGGTGCGTAGTATATCATGACCCTCCGTTGAGGATGTCATCTAAGCCGAGCGCGACACATTGTAGTGCATCTCACCGCAGATGCTGATCCTACGGGTGATTGCAAGGAGAGCTTGGAACACGGAAACTGTCCAGCGGTCCACTGGCAGCTCGACGGTCAAGTTCAGTCCTGGAACTTTGTCTGGGTCTCAATTGATCGACACTGGCAGCAGCATGGCGAGAGTCGATCTGCGGACATTGTCGAACGTGTATTTGCCTGACGGACACGGGAAGATCGTAATCTCACAAGTGTAGTTTACTCATGTGGCCAACTGGTACACCCACGTAGATCATGCACAGCAGGTCCTTTCTGAAGCTAGGCCTACGGATGCAGATTGCAATCTGTTGTGACTTACTAGTAGTAGTAGCTACATCATATTGATTCTTATAGGCTGATTTAATAAGTATCTGTTCTGCAGCCTCGATAATACGTATCCCTGTTAGAATTCGTGAACCAAGGAACCAATGTCTTGAGTTTGTCTGTCACACACGTGGGGAAGGGTGGTACATAGCTGAGTGCACCGTACTGTACCCCTGGCTTATGTAAGCAAGGTAACGGTCCGGGATGCCCAAAATGTGGCACGCCGGTCCCGAGTCAACAGCACCCCATCGCGCTCTCACTGTTCGTCGTTCCCTGGGTGCAAATACAAGACTCAGAATTACATCCCTCTAATTCCTTTGACCA
>JBBPKJ010000564.1:0-21413 GCA_038089195.1 Brasilioporus rufonigricans | reverse complement strand
TCAGTAGATGTCAAGCTACTGATATTAAGAGTACTACCTATGAGAACTAAGGTAGGTTAGTACAGTAGTAAATGCCTATGAAATAGGGCTTACCCTCAGTAGATGTCAAGCTACTGAGGAAATAAACCAGAGACTACTCCGAAAAGTGTACGCTCTAAGCTTATGTAACATTACCATAAATGGAAGTCTAAAGTGCACTGGTCAAGTTTCCAACAGGAAGCAGAGAATGGGGGTCGATAGAATGGTTGTCTGATGTGTTGGTTAGTTTTTTGGATGGTTTCAGCCCTTCTGAGCTGGGAGTAGAATGCAGTTGCCTTCTCGTACCATTTGATGACAGTTGTGGGTATGGTTTCCATGGCCATGATTCAGTTGGTAAGTTGGGTTGGGATTCCAGCACTGAAGAAATCAATGAGTACATGATCTTCAGTAGTGTTGGATAAGGTGGCGTGGTTTTGAAATTCAGTGGCATACTGTTCCAAAGTTGGTGAGTACTCTGTGAACCCTTCTCGGTTCCTAGATACTGAGATGTGAGTGTTTCTGAGCCAAGTGAGTGACTTGTTTATGATGTCATGGGTTTTGAATGTTTTCTTGAAGAGGTCCTTGAAATCAGAAAACATTCCTAGGCTAGGGTTGGCGCCAGATAATGCCTGCTTCTGGATGTTTTCTGCCCAAGTTGCGGCAGCTTTTTCCTTCATATAGAATAGGGCAAACCCCACCTTTTTGTTGTCAGTGTTGTAGACATCTTCATTGATGAGCAGATAAAGGGTGACAGAGTTTAACTATTCTTGTGCTTTTTCTGGTGAGCTGTCATATGATGGTGGAGTTGCAAGCTGGAGCTCAGTTGGTTTAGAAGTCATGGCAGGTGGGGTGGCAGGTGCAAGCAGGGGTTGATAAGAGCTGGTACCAAAGGATGGTGGTAAAGCCGTCAAGGGAGTGGGCGAAGGGGTTCTGGTTGGGATAGAAAGGTTGGATAGTTGTTGGGTCAAATCCTGAGCTGCAGTTTGTTGGCCAGGAGAGGGCAGTTCTTTGTCTGTAGAGATCGGGGATGCAGGGTCATGGACAGATTCAGAACTGGAGTCTGGGGCAGGATGGTTTTGCAATTGTCTTTTCCAGATGTTGGGGTTAAAAGTGAATTGCCGAGATGTGGTGCTAGGTTGCTAAGGGGGCACTCATGAAGAGGCACCACTTCTTGGTCTTCGAGTTAGCTCTTAGTGGTTATAGGCGACTTACTGGAGAGTAGTCGCTTTTGAAGGCACACTTGTTCTTTTGTTATGCTAGACCCAGGTAGGGGCTAGTGTAGTCCTGTGGGTTGAAGATGAGGAGGTCAGGATCAGTCAGGGGTTGGTCAGGAAGGGTCAGGGATAGGTCAGGATCAGTTAGGATCAGTCAGGAAGTGGTCAGGAGTTGGTCAGAATTGATCAGGAGACTGGCAGGGATTTCCTCTATTAGAGGCAAGGAGCCACCTTGATAGTGACGAGGATGTGGAGTGGTCTCCACTGAGAAAAGGGGCTGGTTATTCTTAGCTACTCACTTAAGAGTGGAGTGAGACTGGAGAGCAAGAGTGAATTGCCAAGAAGGTACAAGGACTGGTAGTATAGGAAGAACAAGTGTGAAGAAAGATACAGGAGGATCGCATGGTTTATATACTACTATTCCTGCTTCAGGGCAGATGTGGGAAAGATGACTAATAAGGGATCAAAGCAGTAGAATGGTAAGCATATATGAGTCAACTAGTGGCATGAGAAAAAAGTGGGAAATAAGTGAAAAGAAGAAGAGACACTAACTGGTGAGGCCAGACTAGAGTCCTTTGGGAAGAGCCAAGTAAAGAAAAAGGTGTACTCCTGAGAAGAGATTGTAACATGCATTCACCCTCCAGAAAGCAAACTCTGTTCCACTGCCACATCCCCACCTGATCTAGTTGATCTCTCCAGTGTACCTCCAGAATACCATGATTTCGTAGATGTCTTTAGCAAAAGCAAAGCATCCACCCTTGCCCCATACTGTGATTTTGACCTCAAAATCGACCTGGAAGAAGGCACTTTGCCTCCCATTGGCACTACTTACTCCCTTTCATCCTCCAAGGTTGAATCTCTCTGGACCTTCCTTGACAAACACCTCACCATGGGGTTTATCCATTCATCTTCCTCCACTTATGCAGCCTCTGTCCTTTTTGTCCATAAGAAAGACAGTTCACTCTGCTTGTACATGGGCTTCCAAGGACTCAACAGGATCACAAAGAAAGACCACTACCCCCTTCCCCATATCTTCAACCTCCTTGGCACTCTGAGCCACATGAAAATCTACACCAGACTCAACCTCTGCCATGCATACCACTTGGTCTATATTGCTGATGGCAACAAATGGAAAACCTCCTTCTGGACCCACTATGGTTCATACAAATGGCTTGTTATGCCATTTGGGCTAACCAATGTGCCTATGGCTTTTCAGCAGTTTGTCAACTCTATCTTTGCTGATCTCCTCAATGTCCCTGTGATCATCCATTTGGATGATATCCTAATTTTCTCTGCCAATAAGGCATCTCATAAGGTGCATGTCTGCAAAGTCCTCCAACAACTCTGAAAACATGGCCTTTCCACTAAGCCTGAGAAATGTGAATTCCATACTGACTCCACAGAGTACCTTGGATATCAACTTTTGCCCTCTGGGCTCACCATGTCCAATGACAAGGTTGAGGCTATCCTTGATTGGCCAGAGCCCAAGAAAGTCTGGGATATTCAATCCTTCCTTAGTTTTACCAACTTCTATCACCATTTCATGTGCAACTATTCCAGTCTCCTCATCCTGCTCATCCATCTTATCTGCAAGGGTATTTCCTAGGACTTCACCAACTTCTATCATTCTGCCTTCCATTGCCTAAAAGAGGCATTCACCTCCACTCTGATTCTCACCCATTGGATTCCTGATGCTCTGCTAATCATTGAGACTGACACCTCCAATTATGCAATCACCAGTATCCTTTCCCTCTGGTCCTCAGATGAGGAGATCCAGCCTGTAGCCTTCTATTCCCACACTCTTACTGCTCTGGAACTCAATTATAATATCCATGACAAGGAATTGCTAGCTATACACAAGTCCTTCCAGTCTTGGCGGCACTACCTTGAGGGTTCTGGTATGCCTATTGACATCCTGACTGACCACAAGAACCTGGAATACTTCTCCACTACTACACTCCTGACCTGCCAACAAGCCTGGTGGTCGGAGTTCCTTTCCCAGTTCAATATGGTAGTCCATTTTCACCCTGGATGTTTGGGTGCCAAGCCCAATGCTCTCACTAGACAATGGGATATCTATCCAAAAGAGGGGGATAGGGCCTATGCCTATATCAATCCACACAATTTTTGGCCCATATTCACTCAGGAGCAGCTCATTGCATCCCTCTGAGCTACCTACCTCACATCTCCAGTCCTCTGCACTGCCTTCCTGTTTGACCTTGAGACCCTTCATAATGACATCCTTACCACACTCCCATCCAATCCTATTGCTTCTGTCCACTTGTCCACTTCTGAACCTCCCAACTCTCACTGGAAGACAGACCCTAAAGGCTTCTTGCATCTAGATGATCATATCTATGTTCCTGACACAAATGATCTCAGTCTCCGGGTCCTCCAGTATAAGCATGACCACCCTCTCTCTGGATATTTTGGACAAAACTGGACTTTAGAGCTTATTCAACAGGAATACACCTGGCCTGGCATTCATACCTTCATCAAGGAATATGTCTCCTCTTGTATGGCCTGTGCCTGTGCCAAGGTCCCTCATCACAAGCCCTACAGACTTTTGAAATGACTCCCCATCTCTGACAAGTCCTGGAATTCTATCTTCATGGAGTTCATAGAGCAACTCCCTGTCTCCTCCAGACACACCACTATCCTAGTCATTGTTGATTGTCTATCCAAGCAATGTATCTTCATCCTGACAGATGACAAGGTAACCTCTCCAGAGTTAGCCAAGGTCTTCCTACTCCATGTCTTCTCCAAGCACAGAGTTCCTTCCCACATTACCTTTGATTGGGGTTTGGAGTTTGTCTCCCATTTCTTCTGATCTCTTGGGAAAGCTCTTGACATCTGACTCCACTTCACCACTGGCTATCATCCTGCAGGCAATGGCCAAACCAAGCATATGAACCAGACCCTGGAGCAGTACCTCCAGATCTATTGTAACTACCAGCAAGACAACTGGTCTGAACTCCTTCCACTTGTGGAGTTTGCATACAACAATGCTCCAAATGCTACCACCAGTCTCTCTCCATTCTTCGCTAATAAGGGTTACCACCCCAACCTCACCATTTATCCTGAATGTGACCTCACCTCCACCTGAGCCTGTGAATACTCCATAGACCTCAATTTCCTCCACCAATTCCTCCATGAAGAGATAGCCTCTGCCCAGAAATGATACCAAGGTCCAGCAGATGCTAAATGAACTCCAGCACTGGACCTGAAGGTTGGTGACCAGGTATTCATCAAAGCCAAGTATTTTCACTCTATCCAACCCTCCAAGAAACTCTTGAAGAAGAACCTTGGTCCATACCCTATTATTGCTCAGGCAGGCTCACTCTCCTTTACCCTCTGTCTACCCAAAAACATGAAGTCCATCCATCCCATCTTCCATGTCTCTCAGTTAGAACCAGCTATCCCCAACACAATTCCAAACCATATTCAGCCACCTCTGCCTCCAGTTGAAGTCAATGGGGAACTGGAGTATGAAATCTCTGAGATCCTTGATGCCAAGATCAATCGGAGACACCAGAATTGCAAGCTATTGTATCTAGTATGATGGTCTGGCTATGAGGGTACTGGCAAAGAAACTTCATGGCTGTTAGCCACTGAACTTAGTCACACCTCTGAACTTGTTGAGGAGTTTCACCTCTGGTATCCAGACAAGCCCAGACTTCACTCCGCTTGATCCAAGAATTGACTTGTTCAGATGAATTTTCTATTTACAAGGATGACCTACACTTCCACATCATCTTCCTCATCAACCTCCACTTCTCCAGTCTTCTCTGTCCCCTCCAACTCCTTCGCCCACTGCTCTGCTAGCAGCCTCAGTTCCTCCACCAAACCTCTCCAAGCATTCTCCATTACCTCCTCTCCCAACTCTGTAACCTCCTCTGCTGCTTCCACCACCTCCATTTCCTCCACCTTATCCACCTTGTCCAACTCTTCTGCCTCCAACCCATTCCCTCCAGACACCTCCTCAGCCTTGAGCTGGACCAGGCTGCCCAGCATGTTGTTCTGGCATTTGAAGCTGGTTTGGACCACACTTTGGAGCAACTCAATCAACACCACTAATTGGCAGACCCACTCCATCTCTCCACTTCCTCCTCTGTTTCCTCTGTCTCCTCCACCTTCTGCTTCCATATTCTCTGTTCCAACTTCTCCTCTCCAGGCCACTTGGACTTGGACTTGGCTTCCTTGCAGGCCTGGAATGCCATTGACCTATCTCCAGTGTCCTCATACACCAGCTTGTTTCAGATGCACCACTTACATCTGTCCTCCTGCACCTTCTCCTTGCCCTTCCCTTTGTCAGCACTCAGCCCCACCTCCACCTGTTCCCTCTGGATCCACTCCACCTGTAGTTTTCAATTAGTCTGCTACTTCTGACAACTCCAGTGTGACTCATCCTCCTCCTGGCCACCTTCTTGGCCTTCACTTATGCTCTCATGGCCTCCTTCTCTACCAACCATCACTCCTCCTCCACTCACCTCTGCTCCTCCTCCTCCTTCTTTGCCTTCACATGCCTCCTCCATTCATTGGATTTGGCATCCCAAATGGCCTTGCTATCATCCAGGTCTTCTGCAAGGTATTTGTCAGACCAATTTTTGAGGTCAGCAATGTCAGACATAATGGTGGGTACTAATGAGGATGCACTCCAAGCACCTTGACTATTTATCCAGTAATTCCGAACTTCAGTTTCCAACTCCAATGACAATCAATGGAATCATGTGCTAACGGCCTTCAGGAGTTCAGGCCTAAGAGGGGGATACTGTCATATACCAAACTCCACTGAGTCAAACTCTGGTCCTCCAGACTTAACTCTGGACTACCTTTACTTGTTAAGTCTTGTCTTCCTTACCCTGGACCACCTCCAGACTTCCATTACTTACTTCTTTGAATATATTTCATCTTGACATCTCAGTTCCCTTGTCTGCTGACATCTCCATTCTTATGTCACTCTGACATCTCCATTTTCCTGTCATCCTGTCATCTCCATTCCAAGTGTCACTTGTTATGACTTGTTCTTTTCTTCTATCTCCAACTTACTTTCTTGTCTCTGCTTTATTACTTTCAACCTCATTGACTAAACTCTTACTTTCCCATGTTTGAGTCATGGATTCTCATTAGTCAGATCTCTTTACTAATTGTCCAATTTCTATCACACTCCATCCTGTTCCATGTTTACCCTTAACTTGGTCTGTGCATGGTTCTAGTACTTATATAAACCTCATTTTCTCAATCATGTACTTTAGTCTAGTCTCCTCTGGAATCCTATACTCCTTTCTCTAGAAGACTCTGCTCTACTTCGAGTGAGCACTCCCAGGAACCTTGACAAAGGTTTATCTTTGCCACCACTCTTTGAACTAGACCAAAGAGAAGAACCCTTGACCCTCTGAACTTGTAACAGAGGATACGTCTATCCCTACCTGGGTTAGCCATAACAAAAGACTAGACTATCCATCTAACAATGACTGATCTTAGTCAGTCACCATTCCACCTTGAACTCCATCACTGAACTATTGGCTCTGGAGCATCTGTCACAACTCCATCCCACTCCCAGAAACTTCTGACTCTGAAGAGCAACAAGAAAGCTCTCTCTCAACTTCTGATCAGGACATACCACTCCTATTTCCCTCTGAACAACAACTTGATCTTGACCTAGCCCACCAGCTAGCTGCATCAGCCTCTATTTCTAGATCTCCCATGCCACCATCCCCAACCCCAGTAGCTCACAACCCCATATTCCAGCTACCTATCATACCACCAGTCATGACCACTGTCACCAAACCCACTGAACTCTGTCTCAACTCCCCTGAAGCCTTTGATGGCAACTTTTAGAAAGCTGAGCAATGGCTCAATTCTGTCACCTTCTACCTTACTGTCAACAAAGCCATCTATGACAATGATGATAAGAAGATAGTGTTCACCTTGTCTTTCATGACCAAAGGGGCAGCCCTTACTGGGGCCAACACCTTCAGATCCACTGCCATTTCTGGCACCACTGTCATCATGGGAAAATACTCTGACTTTCTCAACACCTTTACAAAGGCATTCAAACACTATAATGTAGAATCCAATGCCGTCACCTGGCTGGCTACCACTAGGATGATCTACCAGAAAGACTCCAAAGTCTTTAAACCTTCCCTTGCTGAATACATCACCTCTTTTCAGAACCATGCCACTTTGGCAAAATTAGCCCAACAAAACAATGTCCTCATCGAATACTTCTCTGCAGGACTACCAACCTGGCTCATGACCTGAATCTTTTCCATGGACACTGTCCCCACCAAAATCTCTGAATGGTATGACAAAGCTGCCCTTTTCTTTGATAAAAATGAATGGGCCAAAGAAGTTGCTCAATGAAATAGACAACCTGGTCAATCATTTATCCCTAGAAACACCACTTCCAGCATTCCCAAATGTAACCCATTTGCCATGGACATCAACAACATTGTCTTCCCAAAGAAACTTACTCCAGCAGAGCAGACCAAGTGTCAAAAGGAGAGAATCTGTTTCAGATGCTGAAAGAAAGGACACATGGCCAGAGTTAAATTTTCCCCTCCTATCAAGAAAGAACCAGCCACTACTGCCAAAATCGAAGAACTCCCTGAACTACTAGTCATTGAAGACGACAACAAAGAAACTGTAGTCCAGAAAATGGAATACGTAATGAAGGATTTTTGAAACAGGAACCTCAACCGACACAATTGTTTCCTTCTGGTACCAATGTAACAGTAATGATGAATAAAAACTCTATGAATCTTCCTGTTGACATCATCATCCCTGATACCCTGAAAACTGTCGAAACCATCACTCTAGTAGACTTTGGAGCTGATATAAACTGCATTGACTGGCAGTTCATCCAAAAAAACAAAATCCCAACCCATCGACTACCAAGATCTCTCACCATCTGAAATGTTGATACCTCCACAAACTCCACAGGGAAGGTTCTCTTCACTGCCAACCTTTTCTTTGCTATCAATGGCATCACCCAATCTGCCAAATTCTATGTCATGAACTGTGGAAGACAGAATGTCATCCTAGGACTCCCTTGGCTAAAGGAAGCCAACCCTGTCATCGACTGGAATAAAGGAACACTCTCTATCCCTGAATCCATTGACAAATTGGCCGAACTCTACCAGACTCAGATATCAGCCATTTCCTCCCATGAAGCAAAACAATCCCTTTCTAAGAAACCACCTCATCATGTCATGGTAAATTGAGTAACTGATGCTCAACTTTTTAATTACCTCAATGAAGGAGATACTACTGCACAACATGAATCTCCAGAAGAATTCCTCTTATGCACCCAACAGAAACAAACACTAGATCACGTCCAAAAATTCAGAAACTGATTTGCTTCCTTGGGATTCCCCTTTATCTAAAAACTCACCACTGCCACTGAATTGGCAATGGCTGCCAAAAAAGCCAAACCCAAACCAACTCTCCCTCAGAATATGCCGAATTCTCTGAAGTCTTTTCAAAAGAAGTGACAGACCATATTCCCCCTTCTAGACTCTATGACCATGCCATCCAGTTAGATGAATCATTCATACCAAAAATCAGCAAATTATATCTGCTAACTGCCAACAAACAAAAAGCTACTGAAAAATTCATCAAAGAGAATCTAGCTGCCCACAAAATCTGACCATCCCAATCACCCCAAGCATTCCCATTCTTCTTCATTAAAAAGAAAGATGGACAATTACACCCTTGCCAAGATTATAGATACCTCAATGAACATACCATCTGAGATGCCTATTCTCTTTCCCTGATCTCTGACCTCATCAACAAACTCAAAGACACTAAAATCTTCACCAAGTTTGACATACAATGGGGGTATAACAATGTAAAAATCAAAAATGGAGACCAATGGAAAGCCACCTTCCTTACCCACAAAGGACTCTTCAAACCACTTGTCATATTCTTTGGACTTTCAAATTCTCTGGCAATCTTCCAATGGTTCATGAACAATTCCTTCTGCGACATGATAGCCAAAGGTTGGCTCATCATCTATATGGATGACCTTCTCATCTTCTCACCTGATGAAGCAACTCACACCGAAAGAACCAAATGAGTCCTCCAATGAATGAGGGAGCTTGACCTTCATCTCAAACTAGAAAAATGTTCCTTTGCCACAGATGAAGTAGAATATCTTGGACTTGTTGTCAAACCTGGACATATCACCATGGACCTGGTTAAATTAGATGGGATCTCTAAATGGCCAACTTCTTCCACCATAAAGGAAGTATGATCCTTCCTTGGATTTGCAAACTTTTACAGACAGTTCATTCCCAACTACTCCAACATTGCCTGACCCCTCATCAACCTGACCAAGAAAAGCCAAGCCTGGGACTGGTTGCCAGCATGCAACTTGGCCTTCCTTATCCTAAAAGAACAATTTCTGAAGAAACTCATACTCCAACTCCCCAATACCTCCAAACCCTTTGCCATCGACACTGACACATCCACATTTGCCTCTGGAGCCATTCTCCTTCAAACTGACTACAATGGAGAATGGCATCCTTGCTCCTACCTCTCCCAATCATTCTCCCCAGCAGAATAAAACTATGACATCTATGACAAAGAACTCCTAGCTGTCCTCCAAGCCCTGAAAGGATGGTGCCAATATCTTCTTGGCTCTTCATCTCCAGTACAGGTCTTCACCAACCACAAAAACCTCACTTATTTCTGCAAACCCCAACACCTGAACAGACGACAAGCCCAATGGCTCCTTGACCTCTTGGACTTTGATCTGAAATTAATCCATGTCTCCAGAAAACTCTTCTCTGGACCTGATGCCCTCTCTCAATGACCCGATCTCCTTTCTTCCAAAGCAGATGCCAAAACTACCCTCCTTCCTCCCTCCATATTTGTTCAACTCATTGACTCTACCCTGAAAAATATGATCTCTAAACATTCCAAAAACGATCTCCTACTCCTCAAAAAACTCCAAGACATTGACAAACTACCTGCTCCCCTGAAGTTGTGCTTATCAAACTGGCAGCTACTTGACAATGTCCTTATCTACAAAGGCTGGGTCTGTGTACCTCCCAATGACGAACTCTGTTGTACCATCCTTCAACATTGTGACGATCACAAAACAGCTGGACATCCCAGCATTCTGAAAAGTTGAGCCTTGGTGGCCACTGAATTCCAGTGGCCTGGACTCATGTCTTATGTCACAAAGTATGTTGAAGGCTGTGCTATTTGCCAACAGAACAAAGTCAACACCCATTCAACCTGCCCTTCACTAACCCTGATCCCTTCTTCTATGGCCCTTCCATTCAAACAGCTATCCTGCAATCTCATTACTGATCTTTCTGTATCCTCTGGCTTCAATTCTCTTTTGGTCATTGTGGACCATGGCCTTACTAAGGGGGTAATTCTTTGCCCTACCAAGAAAACTGCCACCGCTGAAGGGATTGCCCTTCTTTTCTTCCACAAGGTCTTTTCTAGATTCAGACTCTACAACAAAATAATTTCAGATCAAGGTCCACAGTTCCCCTCTGCCTTTGCCAAAGCTCTAGGAAACCTCTTTAATTATGACCTTGCCCTCTCCACTGCCTATCACCCCCAAACTGATGGAGAAACTGAATGTGTAAATCAAGAAGTTGAAACCTACCTTCGGATATTCTGCAGATCTAACCCGACAAACTGGTCCAAACAAATCCCTATGGCGGAATTCACTCATAATCACCACCCTCACTCCATCACTGGCAAATTCCTATTCTTTCTCATGATGGGCTATAAACCCTGAGCCCTTCCTTCAATCTTCCCAACTTCTAATGTACCTGCCACCAACATCTGTATCAAAGAACTCCTTGCATCCAGAAGTGAAGCCCTTGCTGCCCATGAACTTTCCTGACAAACCATGGCAGCAAGAAATTGAAGGAAATTCATTCCCTTCATTAAAGGACAAAAAGTCTGGCTTGAAGCCAGAAACTTGAAAAGAAATGTCATAAACCCAAAGTTCACATCAAAATGAGAAGAACCATTCTCCATCACAAAAGTACTATCTCCTGTTTCCTACCAACTCTGACTATCTACTTCCTGGGGAAACGTACATCCTGTATTCCATGCTTCCTTGCTAACCCCATACAAGAAAAACCTGATCCACAGAAAGAACTTTCCTCAACCACCATTGGAACTGGTAGATGGAAATGAGGAGTTTGAAACAGAACACATCCTGAAACACTGGAAGACTCCAACAGGCTTCTGCTTCCTGATCTGATGGAAAGGATACTCCACTGCTGATAACTCCTGGGAACCAGAGTCCAACCTGAAACATTCAAAGCCCACCCTCCAAGAATATAAGAAATGACTCTCCAAGATCTTCTCTCCTCATAACCCTTCAAGACGAGGTGCCTCTGAGTGAGTGCTCCCTTGAATGAGAGGAAACAAAATGAACAAACTCTTACTTGTCATTACCCTTTCTATTTTCTTCTTCCTATCTTGTTTCTCCATTGGATTTGCTTTTCTTTTCACACATATTTCTTCATGATTCTTCCTTTAACCTTTACTGAACAACATGGGCTCCAACAGTACTGCCCCCTCTCACCTTTCCCCCATCAAGTCTTCTATTACCCTATCTTCCACTGCTGCCACTGCTGGCTGGAATGTCTATCTTGCTGAAACTGTTCTCTCCGATGAAACTTCACCATCTAGATATTCCATCCTCTCTGTTGATGTACCACCTCTTGCCCATCAAGTCCACAATGGCTTCCCTGATGGACCTTATCTTGCTTGTATCCAAACCATCATGAATGACTCCTGCCTTGCTGTACCTATCACAGCCCATTTAGACATGGGATCTCCTCTACTTGCATTATACCACACCCTTCTCCAAGTCCAATGATTGAATGTTGGAAATATCCAGTCCACTGACCCTACCATCACATTTCTATCTACCATCATTTCCAACATTTGTAGTGAACTTACCGGAGCCTTAGGCATTCTCACTTATCAACTTGAACTTGGAGAATTCATGACCAACATCAATTACTACCTACAAGAGCTAAACCATAGAAACAATACATCCATCCATCTCTCCATTCCCAAACAATCCTTGATGCCATCCACATCCTCATCCCCTCTAAATCCAAAAGAACTTCAAACTCTCAACTGAACTGAATATGCCTTTCATGAAGCAGGAAGACATGCTGCACTTCCTTCCTCTCATCCACTCTATCAGTTCACCTGTTTTTACTGCAGGTTCTTAGGATGTACTCGAGTTGAATGCTCCTTGTACCAATGCCCCATCTGTCTTTGATGGGCTCCTGGACATAAGCAGTCTCTTTGTCCTGCTTGATAAACTCCCCACAACATCTCTTCAGACTCATCCTCATCCCCTCCTCATCACCATCCTTATAGACAAAACACTGCTCACATTTCTACTAGAAGCTATGCACCTTGTTGCTGACCATCTCCTCTCTCTCCTCCCAGATCACTGTCCCCTGGAGATGACCCTTACGATGACACTGCCTATGCCAACATGACTGGCTCTCCAGCAGGGCCAGATTACAACCTGTAAGATAGATTGACTCGGGGGTCAATCATACAAAGGGGGTTATGTTATGACTTGTTCTTTTCTTCTATCTCCAACTTACTTTCTTGCCTTCGCTTCATTACTTTCAACCTCACTGACTAAACTCTTACTTTCCCATGTTCAAGTTATGAATTCTTGTTAGTCAGATCTCTTTACTAATTGTTCAATTTCTATCACACTTAACTTGGTCCATGCATGGTTCTAGTACTTATATAAACCTCATTTTCTCAATCATGTACTTTGGTCTAGTCTCTTCTGGAATCCTATACTCCTTTCTCTAGAAGACTCCCCTCTACTTCAAGTGAGCACTCCTAGGAACCTTGACAAAGATTTATCTTTGCCACTACTCTTTGAACTAGACCAAAGAGAAGAACCCTCGACCCTCTGAACTTGTAACAGAGGATACGTCTATCCCTACCCAGGTTAGCTGTAACATCACTCTGACATCTCTCCATTCTCATTTTACCTTGACACTCTGTTACTTCTGTTTCACCTCCATACCTTTGCACATTGTATGTCTACCCAATCTCATTTCCACCTTAGTAATCTGCCTTTGATCTTAGTATATAAATCCCTGTACTTCAGTCCTATATTCTTCAGTCTGAATATCAACAGAACTTGGGGCTCTCCTCCCTTGTCTGATCTCCATTTTACTCCACCAACTGAACTTGACTCTCCTTGTCTTGTTTGTTGTCTCTCCAACTTGAGTTCTTAGTAACTCTCCTCTGACCTCTGACCCTCCAAAATCAGAACACCAGACCTATGCAAGGTGCACCACATAAGGTGAAGCCAAGTCCCAGACCAACCAATATAACAACTCCAGTGTTCCAGAGTTACACTTGGAGCATGTTGCCTGGGTTTAACACTTTCCTAAACCCTTCTTCCTTCCTTTTTGCCCTGTATGGGGCCCTTTTACAGTTAGAACACCTTTGAATTTTTACCCCTCAAGAAAATTCCCACGCTCCTGTTGCCCTTGTCCACAATGTCCTCTTAAATGTCCATCACAATCTTGCCCACTACCTTCACCAGATGGTCTACCAACTTGAATTTGGAGAATTCTTGAAGGACCTAGATAGGTACCTTCATGAGCTTGGAGCAGCCAACCACACCCCAGTCACCTTTCCTCTCAGCCCACCAGTCCTAACCACCCCCTCCACATCCTCATCCCCCTTAAACCCAGCTGAACTGCTAGCATTTGACCAAATCAATGATGCCTGGACTGGCACCTGTGGTAATTGCCCCCTAACTGCCAATGATCCCATGTATAATAACAGTCAACAATGCTTTCAATGTAACTTCCTGAGACATCAACACATTAACTGTCAATGGTACCAGTGCCCTATTTGTTTACAGTTTTCCCCAGGACACAATCAAAGCACTTGTGGTCTTTGTCATCCACCTCCTTACCACTCTTCTATTGTCTCTCCATCCACCTCTAATTCATTGGGCACATTCCACTCTTCTCGATTGGCCAGGATCACCACTGGAGGATGCCCACCTCATTGTCCCACTTGGGTCTCCTCTTCATGTCCTATTGTGCCTAGACTGCCATCTCCTAGCCCCATATTAGACAATGAAGAACAAATGGATGAAGTCAGGTATGCCAATGTTACCAGCTCCCCTGGACACTACAATGTGGACTTTTGAAAGCCTTGTTGCTGTCTTGGGAATAGATGGAGGGTAATGTTATGTTTTCTCTTTCACACTACTCTTTTTTCTACACCTTAACATTTACCTAGTCAAGTCTCCAGTTCAACTCACCTGGATGACTTTTCTTTTCTTTGCTTTTTCTTTCTCAATGACTCATCTCTGATGTGTCATGACCAGCTGATCATTCATTCAGACTTCTCATTGGCCAATTACTCATTTACACTTACTTGTCATGTGATGCCATCAGCCCTTACTCATTCCCACTTACTCATCAACTGATGCCATCACACTTATCTTTAGTTCTCTATTGTTCTCCTCTTTTGGACTCCCATTGTTCTCTGCTTTTGGTTGCTTACTTACACCTTTCCTGGACCTGCCCTAAAGCAGTTTCCAGTACTATATAAACCCCAGTGACCTCAGTAGTAGCTCCCTACTCTTGATCTTCCTGTACTATCACCTAGTATCTAGAATATACTCTAGTCCTCTTTAGCTCTCTGGTGGTAACCACTTCTCACTTGGCCAGTACCCAGCTCCAGAACCCTTGTTGCTACAAGGAAGGATTAACCTCCACTAGGGGGAATCTCTGCTGAAATATTGGAACTTCCTAGTGCTTACCTAAGCAGTCCTTGGTCAGCCATTGTAACCATCTGACTACTGACAACCCCAGTCATACAGGACTATGTTTGGTCCTACCTAGGTCAAGTGTAACAGTAAGTGTCCAAGAGAGTCTGAAATATGAGGGCATCCAATATGCTAGGGCATCTGAAGTGCAAAAGTTCAAATATCAGAGTGTTTAAAATACCCAAGTATAATGCAATGGTCTAATCCATCTGTCAAGTCCACTAGAAAATGATCAGTAAGAGCTAAGTATTCAAGGTGGCACAGACCAAGCAGCCAGCTTGAGTGGATCATGAGTGAGCATGAGATAGATGAGGCCAATGTGCTTATGGGAACCAAGGTCTGTCAAATGCTGTTCACCCATTTCTCTTGTGGTTTGCCAGAATATCAAAATAACTGGATATATGTGCACAAAGAATACTCACTCATGCACAGACATTGTTCAGGTCATTTGCATCAAATCTTCCTGCCACATCAAGATCATCTTTGAGAGTTGGTAAGAGAACAGCATTGCCTCATAGAATTCTAAATTGTGAATGTGCCCATGGCCTATCTTTCTTTCATTAATGATTTTATCAATAAATGCTTTTTCAAGTCTATCAGCCATAATGATTGGCTCTGGGCAGGAGTGCCAGTGGAGGAGGAATTGGGTGTTGTCATTTGGAACAAAACAGTGAAGCTGGCTGACATGAAATGTAGAGTGTACAGTGGCTCGAAAAACTGTCCCAATATTTGCATGTTTTGTACTAAATGTAATGGTATTCAGTAACACCTGATTATCATCCAATATTACAACTGTATGAAATGTAGTACTTACTTTGGATTTCTACTTATTCAAGATTCAAATCATTTGGTTATGTTTTGGTGAAATAGCAGTCATATCAAAATGACAACTCATTGGGACAGTTTTTTGACTTTATACAAAAAATGGTATTGAGTACTTGGTATGACCTTCCTTGGCCTTGATAACTGCTTGAATCCTTCTAGGTATGCTTTCTATCCATTTCTGACACTTCTTCACAGAAAGTATTTCCCACTCTGCTACAACTCTATCCCATAATTCATAAACTCCTGTAAATGCCCTTTCAAAATCTGAAAGGTGTCTTTTCAAGTGACTCCAAGTGTGTTTAATGGGATTGAGGTCTGGAGATTGAGCAGTCCAATCCAGAAGCTTGATATATTGCTCCTCAAATCAGATTTGAGCTCTTCTAGAAGTATGCTTGGGATCATTATCCTGCTAAAAGATGATTTCATCTGTAGAAATTCCAAAATCCTCCATGCTTTGCAACAATCCTTTCTCCAAAATTGCCACATACTGTTCAGCATCCATCCTTTCCTCAGCCTTACTCAAAACCCCCACACCATTCCACCCAATACAGCCCCATATCATCAGTAATCCTTCTCCAAACTTGACTGTATCTTTGATCTCTTTGGAAGTTATCTCCTCTCCTTTCTTTTTCCACACATATTCTTGTCCATCTGATCCAATCCTGTTGATTTTAGCCTCATCTGACCAAATAACCCTCTTCCAGTCCTCCATAGTCCAATGCTGGTACTTGAGAGCAGAGGCTTTTCTTCTTTTTCTATGAGTAGTAGAAAAAAGAGGGTTTTTTTTTCTTTACTACAGCCTTTAGAGAGGCTTCTTTAAGGACATTCCTGACTGTTTGTGGTAAAACAGGAGTGCTGACAATAGAATTGATAAGAATCTGCTGAACAATAACATGTTTATTAGTGGAAAAGAGTTTTGAAAAATGACCACCATGATGGTTTTCTTTCTCTGGTTGGATTTCCTGAATGGCCCTAGCCACAGTAGACTTCCCTAGATCAGTTTGTGATGCAATCTTCCTATAGGAAAAGTTAAGAGAAGCAAGAGAGATGATGTTATCTCTTTGCACAACAAAAAGGTATTTCATGATAAGAATAAAAAAATTCATTTGTGATGGTAGGGTTTATATATACTGGAGGTTAATTAATGACATAATGGTAACATAATATATTACTTACCTAAGGTATGTAATTATATTACACCAGGGTCCAATATATGTAATGAAACTTCAAAGTCAAAGACTATCCCAATAAGTTGTCATTTTGATATGGCTACCATTTCACCAAAACATAACCAAATAATTTGAATCTTGGACCCATAGAAGCCCAAGAGCAATTATTACCTTTCATACACCTATAGTATTGGATAATAATTAGGTATTATTGAACACCATTAAATTTAGTGCAAAACATGCAAATATTGGGACAGTTTTTTGAGCCACTGTATGTGTGCTGTAGGTGGAAGATCAAGGGTATAGGTGGACATCCTGGAATGGACTTTGATGATGTGGAAAGGTCCATCAAAGTGTGGCAAGAATTTAGCAATATGCTTGTCACTTTTGCTGAGATAGTCATGACAGCAATTCTGGGTGGCAAGAAGCACACAGTCATCAACAGCAAAAGATGGCTTGGGAGCATGATGTGTATTGGCTTTGATCATTTGTGAGGTTTTTGCAGATAGCAAATTGTCTTGTGCTTCTGAGGTGGAATCTGCTAAGTCTAAGTGACAATTGGAGGTGTCAAATACCTCTGAGGTCAAGGTGTCAGTGAGGTCAGCAGATGAAGAAAGTCAATGCCATGATCAGGTGGGAGCAGTCCAATGAAATCTATGGTGACAGAGTCACTACATTTATCCAGGACAGGAAGGAGATGTAGGGGATCAGCAAGGAGAGAGTTGGACAATTTGTTATGCAGGCAATCAGGGCAAGATGGAAGATAGGCATCAAGCAGGTCATTCTTCATGCAAGGCCAGAAAAAGGAGGGGCATAGGATTGTGTCTGCCTTGGCACCACCAAAATGACCAAGTGTATTGTATGCCAGGTGGAACAGGTGTTCATGAAGGTTGTTGACATGGGGAATGATGAGGTGGCCTGAGAGGTAGAGTAGACCTCACTCATGCTGCCTTCTTAATGATTGCAACCCTCTTAATAGGCAATCTTTCTTCCTTGAACTCAATGGTGATCAAATTGAAGGAAGAACTAGTGAAAGCGACAGTGATATATGCTTATGGATGACTCCAGTGCTGAGGAGGAAAGCAGTGAAGATGAATTGGAAATGGAGGGTGATGATGATGGCAATGGTGAGCAACTAGTGGACAATGAACTTGATGATGAAATGGACAAGTATGGGTATAGCAGGTTAGATCAGATGCTTGATGATGAGAAAGACACTGAAATATCTGGTGATAAGGATGCACTTGGTCCCAAGGATGGAGAAAATCCCTATGATGAGATTGAGGACACTGTCACACTCTAGCCCTCTCATAATGTCTCAACAATGCACCCATTTTTACCCTAGACCAATGTCCATAGGTATGTATGAATGAATTGACATCCTAACAGTAGTACTGGTACACAATGCACCAGAACAAGTGCCTAGATCTTGCTAGGTATAGTACACAGTGGCTAACTCTTATTAGGTCTGACTAGGTCTTGTGTTGGCATCGATTGAGTTTGGTCTAATCTCCTGGGTTGTGCTAGATCTAGCAAGAGCCGTCAGATTGTGGCAGGGTTTGCTAGGTGTCACGAGAATTTGTCACTTTTTGTGATGGAGCAAAATAAGCTCAAATTGTTGAGGATGCAACAATCCACCATACAGGTGGCTTAGCATAGTGGAAAGCCTATTGGACTCACCAAAGCTGGTTGGGCTTGTAGGCACATAGTGGTTCTGGTTAAAGAGTATATTCTAACTCAGACATTGAGTCTGAATTTATATAGTGTACAGGTAGGTGGTCATGTGACCATTAGGCTATGCTACTGTGACTAAATTAGTGAAGTGCTGCATTAAATTGTAGCACACATTCAACACTCCCCCATGTTTTGTATTGGATGGAAGGAAAAAACATATAATAAGAAACTGGTTTTGTTTATAGTTGTGCTTGGTTGTAGAAGACTAAGCCTAATTGCGATCGGAATTTCTCAAACTTGATACAACCAAGGTTCTTTGTAAATAGATCTGCAGGATTTTCTGCATCTTCCTGGAAGAATAATTCAATGAGACCTTCATGTACACAATCTCTGATACCATGCCACTTTATATCAACATGTTTGTTGTGGGCTTCAGTTACAGAATTCAATGCCATGAATATCAATCCTTGATTATCTCCACATAGGGGTATAGGCTTCAAGGAATATCCTAACTCAGTCATCAAGTTGTGAATCCATACCAGTTGTTTGCTACAATTAGACAATGAAACATATTCTGCTTCAGTAGAGGAGTATGCAACTCTCTTTTGTTGGCATATTTTCTGACTGAAGGCAGTGTTGGTGAGTTTAGCAACCAAGCCAGTCTGAGAGTGATGGGTATTGGGATCAGAGGCCCAATCAGAGTTGGCATGTCCAATTAATCCTGCACCTGAGTTTCCATCAAAATTCAGCAAGTAATGTTTGGTACCAGATAGATATCTGCACACATACAATGCTTTATCAAGGTGTTCTTTGGTGAGATTCACAGATTGTTTAGCTAGTGCCATTACCACATATGCTATGTCAGGGCATGTGCCCAGTGTAATGTATAAGAGGGACCCAATCACCATTTGGCAATGTGATCACAGTTTGTGGTCTACTTCACCTTTGTTAGAGATAGGGTAGTATCCTTCAGGCAGAGGTGTTGGGGCAGGTCTTGCATTTTCCATTCCACAGTGTTTGATTACTTTTTCAAGGTAATCACACTGATCTATTGCAATTGTGTGGCCTAATCATTTGATTTGCATGTGAAGGAATTCCTTGGCAGGGCCAAGATCTCTGCATTCCCATTTCCTCATAAATAGTGCCTTTATCTCATTGACAATGGTTTTTGAGGGACCACAGAACATTGCATCATCAACATATACGACAGCAATAACTATACTTGTGCCTTTCTTTTGGTATAAGAAAAGACCAGCATTGGATTTGAGGTGCTCAAAGCCTAATTCTTTCATGGATTCATTGAGGATTTCCCACCAGACAAGTCCAGCTTGCTTTAGCCCATAAAGGGCATGCTTGAAGTGGAGTACTTTGTACTCTAAGCCAGGGACTTTGAAGCCTTCATGTTGTTTCATATATATTTCCTCTTTGAGTTTGCCATATAGATAGGCTGAGCACACATCAAGTGCTTTGATATACCAGTTCTCTAAGGAGATGAGTGCCAACATAAGTTGGACTGTCTCAAACCTCACTACTGAAGAAAATATTTGGTGAAAGTCTATGTCTTCAACCTGGGAGAAGCCTTTCGCAACTAATCATGCATGTTTTTGACTGTTTGGTTTAATGTCAAATACCCAGCAGTTATCAATAACCTTCCTGCATTTTGGCTGGTTGACTAGTTCAAATACTTTCTGCTCATGGAGTATGTCAAGCTCTTTATGGCATGCAACTTTCCATTCCTCTTGTGCTGCAGCAGGCAAGGTTTGTATATCCCTGTATGTCTGTTTGTGATGTGGTTTGGGTACTGCAGAGTCTGACCAGTGTGGTATTGCCTTTGACATAAGATGTGCAAGGAAGTCAGCTCCCCCTTCATGACAGAGACAGTCAACATCCTCTTCAGAAGTAGAGGAAGACCAGGGGGCAACAGATGCATTGGGTGTGTCAGGAAGAATGCCTGGCATATCTGGTGCTTTTCACTGACAATGTCACACCAGTGCTTACAGCACTCAATATCACACTCCTGCTCTACTGGATGTTGGTCGTTACTGTACACATTCTCAGGTCTTTCAAAGATCTTTCACTGTCTTTGGGAGCAACAGGATGGAGCTGGAGGGATCACTGGAGGTGCAGGTGCTCTGGGTTTCCTTGGTGGAGGAGGCACTCTAGGCACATGTCAGTCTGGACAAGGAGAAGGCATGCAAGGAGGGATAGGAGGAGGAGAAGAAGGAGTTCTCCATGTGGATGGTTGACTGGGGAAATGGTTGATCAATTCATCGGGTGCAGGGAGATCGACAGTGAGATCTGGATCCTCTGCAACTGCCAGAGGAGCATATTGTGCAGTAGGAGCTTGTCTGCATTCACATTTAGGGAACCTCTTTTCATCAAAGATGGTGTGTGAGGACATGATAATGGTGTTGGAGGTGGATTTCATGAAGATGTAGTTTGAATCCATGCCTGGTGCAGTACCCAAATGAACCATAAGCTCTGATTTAGGAGCTAGCTTGTTGTCATGAGTTGCAGGAGGTGCAAAAACATATGTAGCACATCCAAATACTCAGAGATGGCTGATATCAGGTGGATTGCCATGCAGCATCCCATTGGGAGTTTTTTCTCTATGACAAGCCAGGAAGGTTCTATTGTAAATATGGGTTAGATGGGCAAATGAAAATTCCCACCAACTATCAGGAGTGAAGG
>JBBPKJ010000563.1:0-21429 GCA_038089195.1 Brasilioporus rufonigricans | reverse complement strand
CACTCTCTTCTTGATAGCATCCCGCAACACCTGGGCACTCCGTCCCCCATTTAACGACCCTTGACGACCCGAAACACGATCCCCGTTCGCATCAACCCACGATCCCACATCGACCCGTTGACGTCGTAACGAGTCTCGTGCTCGCCAACACGATCGCCTAGTGGCACATTGTCGACCTCTGCGCCGCCTCCCCGTCTTTCCCCGTTCGCCCCCCGATTACAATTACCCCACAGCCACCCTCGATCACGTCCCCCGTACCTGAACAGGCGACCATTGCCTGGTGCGCGTCGGTTCATGTTCTTGGTATGACCAACAATTTCCAACATTATCAATTGCATATTTCCATAGAACGCTCCGGCCGTTCCTCAGTCAGATTGGCGTCAGATACGATTCACTAAATAGTCTACGGCCGTTCTCTTTCCTTAAAATGCAGACGGACTCGAACAGCTACTTTGCTTATTTCGCACCCTCGCTCCATCCTCTTTCTTCATCAGAAAGTCAAGCATCATTCCAGGCATCCGTAGGAATCGCCAGAATGAGCGGTTCACCATATCCCACCGTTACGCAGCTGCAATCCAGTCCTCTCCCAGCATTTAATCACGGGCATTTTCCCCCTCCTGCCGCTCACACCATTTCTTCCTATCGTGCTCAATCCCATCGCACTCCCCTCCGTCAATCAAGCTTGGGCTACAGCCCTTATCCATCGGACGTCTCTGCCGCGTCCGCCGAATCTCCACTCTCATCATCGTCTGCCAACGAGAGCCCGCTCCCCGAACCTCCAATCGATAACATGGATAACGACATGGCAGCCCATGTCGCGACGGGCAACGACGACTACTATCCGTATACGACGTCAGAAGACGCCTCAGTCGGCTATCCTTACAGCCACATTGGCTCCCGCCCCCTCCCCCTTCCGACATACTCCCTGGACAGCCCAGAATTCTACAAGCAGCCAGTTTCTGCCCCGCTGCCCTTGGACCTCTCAGTCGCCATGGGTTACTCATGGTCACCCGAGGCGAAGAAATTCCAGCCGCTATATCCGCCGATACAGCAAATCCAGCGGCAAGAACATAGCCCCGCCAAGTATCCCAGTCAGACGCCGGTCGCAGCACCCGCCCATTCAGCCGCAAGGGCTACCTGTAGCAGCGCCCAGCCTCTCGAGCAGGAAATCGACGAGCTCGATCTCATCTATCCACAGCTTCCTTCCCGGCATTATTCCAGCGCCCCTACACAATTAACGCAGCAGTTCTCGCCAGGCTATTCGCTTAGGCATGGCATCAGCGTGAAACAGGAAAACGATATCCCCTTTCCTGAGCTGTACAAGACGGTTGATATTGCCGGCCCTAACAATGGCTTTGGGACCTTCCGCACCCTCTTGGATTCAGGTTCGCATGATTCGCTTCTGAGAAATTTCCGGGGCACTGACCCACATACAGCTCCCGCCGAGTCACCTGGGACTCTTGATCTGACCCTGCAGTATGACCAACAATCTCCGACCAATCAGACTTCGATGAATGTACCAGTCCTGTCCGCACCTGTTCCGCGACATTCAGCATACTTTGGAACGTCGCTTGTCAGCAATTGTGAACGCACGTGCCAGGAACAGGAACAACAGCAAGAGCGACATGCGTTGAGGGTACAGACCCAAGGTTTGCAGGAGCAACGAACCGTTCGGCCCGCTGAGGTGTCCCCTGTCATGGGTTTTGCGGAGTTACCAGATGGTGCTGACGAAGACGCAGAGGGGGAACCCGATATCGAACCCTTGAGCCTTCACGATGGCAGGACGGCCAGTGGACATAGTACGGTGGGAGCTTACGACTACACGGGAAAGTTCGTTGGAGGGTCGCTGTCAGGGATGGGTAGTGGTGATGAAACGGAGGGGCTAGAAGAACGAAATGGCCACGATCTCGACTATGATTACGGGCCAGAGGACGACGACGACGATACTGGAGACGGCGACTTTGCGCCACGCAGCCGTACTACGTCAAAGAACACGCGGAGCTTACGTCCTCGAACCATAGCCGGTAGAAACCCGGTGCGGTATCACCCTTATGGCGTTGATGTCTCACCCTCTGCCGTGAAGGGTTCTCCCAGGTCACTCCTCATATCTACCTCTGACATGTCACCCGCTTCTTCAGCTGGACAAGCGGGGAAGATGCGGAAGAATGCGAGGACCCTGCCTATTCCAGTTCCCGTCCCAAATCTCACGAAAAAATCAAGAGGTCGTAGAGTCCCGACCGTGAGCAGCACGAGCGTTGGACGTGGTCAAAGAGATGGGGCGCTGGGCGCTCGCATTTATCTCTGTGACGTCAGCGGATGCGGGAAGTGCTTTGCCAGGGGGGAACATCTCAAGAGGCATATCAGAAGCATCCACACCTATGAGAAACGTGCGTCGCATCCAAGCATCTGTACGTCGCATTCCTCTGATCAACTCCTCAACAGCGCACAAATGCCCATATCCTGGGTGCGGCAAAGAATTTAGCCGACACGATAACCTCGGGCAACACATGAAGGTTCATAAAGACTTTCCAAAAGTCATGGAGCGCGTGAGAGGCGGAGAAGTAAATTGAGATCCTGGATACACGCAGCAAAGGTCTGTACTTGTGCGACAGTCCGAGGTCATATTGAGCACTCACACTTACTACGTGACTGCAGTCGGACTTTTGGACAATACGCTTTCCTTTCTGTCACTGATCCTCTGCTTATTCGTCTTATTTCCCATCATGCGGTGTTCATTCACCCTCGTTATTATTCCTCCATTCCCCTCTTCGGACATTCTTCCATGTTCCGCGTTGTCGTCGAGGCAGTCAGCATTCCGTCTCCGCCACCGGTCCATGGTTTCCTGTGCAAATGTGATATACCCACAGGTCATGCCGTCCTCGCTTCGACAATTCCTCGTCTATGTTCGCCTTGATCTTTCCATGCCGCCATGCTTCCGTCAACTCCTCGGTCTCAACCTTGCCAGCGCCACTACGTCCATGGCAACTTCCGTACGCGTATCCACTTTTGCTCAGGATCGCAATTAGGCCCTTCCACAACCATGTTCGCGCTGGCATTTCATGAATTCTATTCCTCTGTTTCTTATTCACATTAACGTCCCCCTCACCTGGTACCGGTTGTAGATGCTCACGAATTTCCACGCCCTTCACGACCCTTTTCTTCTGTATATTATCGCCGCTCGTTGAAGACGGTGGGGATTGTGTATCATTATTCTGCATCATCACATTTGGACATTCCCTGAATCGTCATGTTATTGTACTGGCAATCGGTCGGAGTATGTAGCAATACGTTATGGTTGTAAACTATGATACGGCATCTTGAGTTATATGGAGGAGATCCTCTGGGGCTCTTGTTCTGCACTCTCTTTCAAAGGGACAGTGCGGATTGGGCGAAGGAAAAAACAAATACGTCTGACGCGAACCTGCTCGTTCTGACAATTCATGTGATATCTCGTGAGTGGCCCAGAACGAGCTGATCTCGGGGATGAACAGACAGCTTATGCCCGATCAGTGGAGTGCCTGCCAGGTTCGTTTCAATTGAGATCTGACAAGTTGGGACTCAGCGAACACATTGGGACGACTGGGCAAGACGAAATGTCTCGGCGGGATGAATCAGCACGGAGAGAGACTACACGGCGACTACATTTGGAGCTGGAGGAACAAATGTATACAACAGCGATCATGTGGCTATGGAATAAACAATTGTGAGTCAGACGGCGGCTAGCAGTCGATCGGTGAGAAAAAAAGAACATACTAGACAGATATTTTGAAAAGAAAAGACGATCGGGGTTATGGCCAAGTATGATAATAGATAGCGACGGGGAATTGTATCGTGATAATCTACGACGAGCGTGGACATATTGGCGGGTGCCGCCTCATGATTTGAACCGAGCGACCTGCCACAGCGGCACTATGCATCATCTGTCATGATCGCAAAGAATTCCTGTTCGTTGATTTCTCCGTCTTGGTCAAGGTCAAATTCGTCTATCATCGCTTGCCTAAGGAAAATGGAAGACCAGAGGTGAGCAAATATGGAACGCAATTAGTGGAATAATCAGGTTTTCGGGAAGTAGCGGTGAACAAAAATTGGCACGGCAAAGGAAAGATGGTCCCACAATGCCGCGTACGAAAACGGAGTGATGGGCTCGAATGCTGCGCTTTGCAGGGTTTTGGTGCCCTAAAAAAAGTGGGGGCAAGTCGGCGGACGATCGTACTCACAGTTCGTCGTCTTCCAGGCGGTCACCTATCTCCTTGGCTACTCTTCTGAGGTTTCGTAGACTGATCTTGCCGGTATTATCGTCGTCGAACAATTGGAAGGCACGACGGATCTCTTCCATCGGATCCCGTGCGAGGATCCGCTCGCTCACTGGGGGTGGGACGTGAGTAACGAGATCAATAAAGACGAAATTGGGAGACACGAGAAGGGTAGTGCAGCCACTATCAAATGGTTGGGAGCGACTGGCGGTGATGACGTGTTGCTGCGCGCGCGCGTCACAAATGGCGCCAAGCCCAGAGAAATGACTCAACTGATTTTTGCGAAATCCTCAAACTCCATGAGACCGTGACCGCTCTTGTCGTGGTCTCTGAGTATTTTGAGTACCTCGGCCTTCTTCATGTCGAAGCCGAGTGCGCGCATCGCGACCTTGAGCTCGTGGTAGTCCAAAGAGCCATCCTTGTCCGTGTCGAAGAGCTCAAAGGCCTCTTTGATTTCTTGTTTCTGTTCGTCCGTGAGCTCTGGACGTGTGTGCGTCCGTCGCTTGGCTTTCTGTGCTGAAGTGGAGTACATCGCCGAGAGTGTTGTTGCAGACGTATGTAGCGTTTTCGAGTCGTTTCTCGGGAACGATGAGCTTGGTCACGTGCACACAGCCAACGCGCATGGGACCCCTGACACCATCAATATGGTGCCGTGACTTGGCTATTGTTCTTTGCTACCCGTCGCGATGGCCTACTGCGAACGCTGCGACCGGTCTTTCCAGTACTGGTCCTCGTACCAGCAGCACATCAGAGACTCTCCTAATCACCACGTCTATGATGACGAGGACGAGGACGAGGACTCTTGGCACACTTGTCCCAGATGTGGCGAGGACTTTGAAGACGATGAAGAATTAACGAGGCACCTCAACGACGAGCATTACTACTGCAAGCCCTGCGACCGATACTTCCAGTCCTGGTCCTCACGCCAGCAGCACCTCGCAGACTCTTCCAACCATCACCTTTGTGGTGATTGTAACGAGGACTTTGACTCTTGGCGTGCTCTCAAGCAGCACTACATCCAGAGTCCCAGACATCACTGCTGTCGCGAGTGCGGCACCGACTTTGAGGACAACGATGAGCTGACAACGCACTGCATTGACGACCACCATTACTGCGACACATGTGACCAGTTCTTCCAATCTGCTCTCGGTCTGCAAGAGCACAACCGTCAGTCTCACTTGTACTGCACGGACTGTAATCGTTTTTTCATTTCGGAGAACAACCTGCGCGAGGTGAGTGCTCCGTGTTTTATTTTCCCAACATCTTATGAATGCTCGTCCCAGCACATGAACTCCAGCGTGCATCGTCCAAAGGACATACCATGTCCATTCCAACGCCGTGGCTGCACGCGGTGGTTTATCAGCAGGTCTGCAATGATATCCCACCTCGAGAATGGAGCGTGCCCGTCTGGTGCCAATCGCCCCATGATCGACAAGTGGATTCGGCGCAACGACCCTCACCATGTAGTCACTGTTCCGCTCCTTACAGATGGTAGCGAGAATAGGCGGTACATCGCCACAGAGCGGTCGTGGAATAACTCTGTCAGTGCGTATGAGTGTGTGCTCTGCCACAGGATTTTCGGGACGCTCGACGCCCTCAACGGCCACCTTGCGAGTCCAAGGCACTCAGAGAAAATATACCACTGCCCTCTCTCGACCTGTCGCAGGATGTTCCCAACACTCAGTGGCTTGTGTCGACATGTCGAAAGCGAGAGTTGTGGCGTATTAAGGTTCAAAGCGGTCCAGGAGGGTATGGAGAACTTGTTGGGTAACATGGGCAGGTTGAGAATCCAAGGTGAGTGAGACCCGCTTCGTCTCCGTCCAACTTTACTCTGAGCATGGAGATCAAGGTTAGCTACGTCTTGAAAGTCCGTGACAGTTTCCCAATGGATCCAAACTCAAAGCTTGTTCAATGTGGCGTCTATCTATAGAGTTTCGCCATGCCTAGATGGCCGCCCATCATTCATATGGCTTTCCCCTTTCATGTTCTCGTACCTCGTGCCAGCTTGAACCATTTCATTTAGATACCATTTTCGTAAAGTGTACGCTAAGCGTTGTCCCGTCGTGATGGTGAATTTCATTGATACTATCTATGATCAACGCCTGGGTAATTGCTCGCCACCGTATCTGACACGATTTGGAAAGTTGGACGGCGTCCGCTCGTTGACTTGACACCAAGTCCCCAACGACGCCACATGAAAGTCCTAGACTCGTTCAGCCTGCGATCACTCCATCTGATCCATCTCCTACCCCTTCTATGTCACGAGGTGGCCGCCAACACGGAAATTATCAACTTCTCGTCCTCTCGGGGGCCCACGGTTGATCTTCCCTTGAATGTGCTCGGAAATTGGTGTGTTTTCCTACCACAGCAAGCTCGGGCGAGAGAAGGGCTCCTCACGTAGCTCTTTTCATCCCGGCCAGGTCGACGTTGGGTCCCACAGAGAATGAGCGGCGGTGGTCGCTCGAGCCAGCTGTGCTTCATATGCCTCTCCATCGGGTGTGTGAACGCACCGGCGACGCGTCCGTGACATCGCCCCATCCCCCGTTTTCGTGCCCTCACGAGCTGTGGCTGCTCCTGGACCTGGATGACGAGAGATGGGCACCCTACTCCACTTTCACGCTTCGTGTGTCCTGGCCGGCTTCTGTAAGTCCGTCAGATCTATCACTCGTTCTCGATTGCCCTGCAGGGTTTCCCCCCGCGCATTTTTCCCTTTTTCATTTTCGCTCACGCATTCGTTTTTTGTTTGGCATTCACGATCCACGCGCGCTCCGTCCCTCCCCCTAGACGCCAGTGGATTTTGCAATGTCGCTGTACACACCGCAGGACCTCCTCGAGAGACTCTCTGAGCAAGGGCTGCTCGAGAGTAGCAATGCTGAGCGAGGAAGGACAAGCACCCTCACCACACGCTCCAGATACGCACGCATCCGCGCCGTGCACGCCGGCGTTCCCACCCCCGGTTCCCGATCGCATCCCCATCCGCCTGGACTCACCACTCTGCCTCACGTCGCCCCTCTCGTTCCCGAACCCGTTGTTCCCCCAGCCACCGACGCAGACCCACCACCCCACGCAGCTCGTCGAGGGGGGGAAACAGGAGGGACGGTACCATTCTTCGTCATTCTAGAACCGACCTACTTTGGCGTGCTCCCGGCGACCTTGTTGCACACCGTGTGCTTCCTCGTCCCCATCGTGCTCGCCGCAGCGGCGTTCTTCGTGCCCTGGGTCCTCGCTTATGTCGAACCGTATGCACAGCAGGCGAGGGAGGATTTGACGAGCGGCGTGGCGCGGACGGGCAAGGACCGGTGAGACCGTTCCGAACCTTGCGGTCGACATGCAGCTGGTGCGTGGTGGTGCTGTGGTGGTGACGGCTTGATCTCTCCCACTCGAGTCTCGGTCTCGAGCGTCCACGACCAACGTTTTCATCGATGCGGTACTCTGAGTCTGAATCGTTGGCGCAACGTACGTCTTCTGTAGCATAACTTGGACGGTGGGGAACGCTATCTCGACGCATTGTATATTTGGCATGATCAATCCATCAGTCACGGTGCAAATGTGTGCATACGTCCGACGGGCATCTTTCATTTTTCCACCCTAGATTGCATGAGATCCTTGTTTTCTATTCTATCTTTATTCTCTTCCGCCACCCCATGCCATCTTCTCCTCGGTTCCCACCATGGGCTGAGAACCACCTCATCAGGCGATGCTTTCCAATTCTACCAAATGAACGGCTGCGAGCCAGGCGAGGATGATCTCCACCCGGGGGCCGTGAAGTGGGATGTTGATGTTCAACGGCTTCTTTTTGGCATTGTTGGAAGCCTTTTCCGCAGCAGCTTGTGAGGCGCGTTCCCGTTGTCTCGCCGCAACGGGGACGAGTAAGATCCGTGCACAGTCGAGCGCCTTGACGAGGTCTGCGCGGGCCTGTTTGATCGCAGCAGAATGCGGGTCGCGAACAGGCGCGTTCGGTAGGGGAACCGTCGCATTGGCTTTGGTAGTAGCGGCAGACGACGTCGAGGCGAACGGGGTCGGGGTCGACATCGAATCGGTGGTGTCGCCCGAAGAAGAGGTGGACATCACTTCGAGCAGGGAGCCCGATGGCGACACAGGTGGTGCCTCTATCGCCAGCCTGTTCGCTACGGGCCCGGCACGCGTCGACATCGCCGAGTGGGGCTGGATGCCGACTTTCCAGCCTGACGCGAGACGCTCGAGCACTTCGACGAACTCGGCTTGGGCCATGGACCTCGGGGGGAGGAAGACAGGGTACCCTTCGAGCCCGTCGACGAGAACGGCCGAGCGCGCAAACGACGTCAAGAGCGTCGGCAGTTCCCCGAGCATGAGCTGGCAGATGAGAACAGTGAAACGAGACTCCACGAGTAGGGGATGATAAGTGGTGAACATGGGCGGGATGAGGGACTCTACTCCGGCGAGACCTGCTGCCCCGCTGTGATTCCCTGGGCGTGCCGTTTCGGAGAGCAAGAACGCTATTTCAACCCTCCTAACAAGGTCGGTGGGTGCGTCTCTTGGTGATGGCCCTTCGAGCGTGTCAAAGTGCGCAAGAAACCGTTCGTGATCTCGAATGCACTTGCGCAGAAGGCCAGAAATGTCCTCGCGGAGGTTGTCTTCTCCCAACACGCCTCTGTATGCGCGTGCTTTCGGACCATCGCTTTTGCCCAAGGGACCGTCTGGGTTCCCAATTTCGACACCGCCGTAACGGCCGTTAGCGAGATAGCACAAGCGCAACTCGGTGCCGTCGGAAGCTGGGCCTGGCTTATTAACGTTCTCGAGTTTCAAGATCGCGGACTCGATAAGATAGAGGGCATGTTGGAGGTAGGTCGCACCCCTCAAGAAGAGTAGCTGAGATTCGATGGGGTCGGGTGCGTCTGGTGAAACAGACGGGTGTACCAGGAGCGGCTCCCCGTCAGGCCCTTCGACGGTGGATCCTTCCGTGGATTCGCTTGTGCCATTCGGCGGTGCCTGACCGTTGGTCTTGTTAGAACCCTTCTTTTTCTTGCCGCTCTTTCCCCGTGATTCGGATGGCAAGGTAATGGTACGGTGTGCTGTCCGACCCTTGCGTGCAGAACGGGCTTCCTTGAGGGCATACGTAAAATCCTTGGTAGCGAGGGTGTATTCATCACGGAAACAATGTACGATTCCCCGCGTTCGGTAGTATTCGAGGGGCTGCGGGTGGGTAGCGATGAGTTCGTCCAGTACCTGGGTAGTAGTTGATTCTGCTAATTGCCTGTTTGCACTGTTCCAACAGTCAAACGAGCACTTTTCGGCCATAGTCCACGTACCGGGAAGGTATCTTTTCATGAAAGAAATGCACGTATTTCGCATCGGCGTCGTTGGGATCTGGCACCGCGTTGGGACAAGGACAAGCCGCAGGGGACGAGTAAAAGCGTACTTTGTCTGAGAACTCTTTCGGCGATGTCATCAAACACGCTCCCGCCCTGCATAACCATGACGCTACTAGCAATCTCGTCGGCTTTGTATGCCGCCGCGAGTTTCTGTACGGCGAGGGCGCGTAGTCGGTGTACGCGCATCGCACTCATGGCGACGTTTCTTCCGCCGCCCACATTGCCGGCACTGTCGAGCCCGAGGCTCTGTGCGGTCGGCCATGCACCATTGTTGCCACCACGCATGGAACCCAGAGCAGCGGAAGATAGGCCAGATGATGCACGCACCGAGAGTTCAGCGGCTTCATCGATCAGACGGCGGATCGTTGTTACATTGCGGAATACGCCCGGATCGATGGGCGGGGGAGTGGGCTTGCCTGGTATAGGCAAGAGAGGCGGGGTCGAGGCGGTGGTATACGGGGAAAGTAGAGCGTTGAGATTGCGGCGGGGGGAGTCGGGCGGTGTATGGTCCGGGAGGGTGTGGGGTCCTTTGTCGACCTCTCGCGGACGAGGGAGCGCACGCGCGTGGAGGGCCGAGGGTAGGGTATGGGGGTGTGGCTTCGCACCAGAAAGTGCTGCGGGGTCAGTGTTGAGGACAAGGAGAGACTCGAGCAACTCGAGAGGGAGCTGGAGCCACGGACCCTGGTGACGCGTCAAAGAAACATGGCAGGGTGGTGCTGTTCAACGGGGAGGACGGTGATGTAAGAGGCAAGTGGACTGACGTGGTATGAACTGATGTACTTCCAATGCTTGTTTCTGCTGATGCAAAGCACGGAAGGACGCTCAGCATCGGGGACGGGTTTTCCTGGGGACGCAGCCTTGTTTGCTTTCTTTTTCTTTTTCCTCTTCTTCTGGTCTGCCGAGTTGCTCTCGCACGTTGGCGACGGCTCTGTGGAGGAGGGCGGCGGTGTTAAAAGGTCTTTCTGGGCTGATTGGGCCAGACAGCATGTGGGCTGCGCGTTGGCGGTGAATGTGGACATGGGTGGTATACGAGTCGATTGCAAACTACCAAAACGGACAAGGTTGTTACCATGGCACGCTCGTCCAACGCTGCACGACTCGACATGTCTCAGACACCGTGCAGTTCGAGTTCCTCGGAGGTGTTGATCGCTTGGGAGTACTGTACAACAGTGTTCGTTCGCCGTTTATCATCCCCGCAACATGCCCCGGTACATTTCCTCCGGCTCTCCTCGGTTCCCGGTCCCTTTCGGGCCTCGTGTCGTGTCTATCCCACCCCCGAGTCGAGGCCGTTGATGGGGTCCTGGTGCATGCAGTGAGCGACAACGCCGCGGTCACGTTTGCTTCATATCCCCAAGGTCTCGTCGAGAATGTGCCGTTACACTAGTCCTCCTGCGCAAGGTGGCGGTTACCACGCGCAAGATAACTTTGCCGTCCTAGCCGGAATAAGATCACCCGTTCTCTCACCTGACCACACGCGGGTTCTCCACATCTTTGCGCCGCTACAAGGCCCCACGCCGATGCCCGCGAGTGCACTCGTCCTCCAAGTTCACATGAGAAGCGTTCTCCCCTCCATCTATTAGTCATGTCAGATAAGCAGTGGTACGCGCCGACGCGAATCTAGTAGTGAGAGCGACTCGTGGTGATTGCGAGCGCTAAATCGAATCGTGAACGTGGCGACTGCGGGTCTTATCTTATCTGACTATCCACACGTGGTTGCCCCATATGACAAGACCAAACATCGCACAGGCGCCGCAAAGTCACCGGCTGCCATTCTCATCTGGTCCGTCCAAAGTATAAAGAGGCGGGTGCCGTTCCCAGTTCCGTTCCTCCAGTGGCCTATCAGCCTCGCCGTATCTTTTGCACCCCACATCATGACACCTGCCCCGCTTTCTAACATCGCCACCACCATCCACAAAACCCTCCCCCCCAAGCCATCCAAGGCTAACCACCCTCTCGACCCCCTCTCCTGCGACGAGGTCTGTATTCCGATTGGCCGTCGTCGTCCGCGCCGTGACATTCTCGCACGTTCTATTTAGATCAATGCAGTGACCCTCGCCATTAGGCACTATACCACCGCCAACACCCCAATCAAGGCCGTGCGTTTCATTACGTGTTATCTGCTTCCGCCTCCAAAGAGGGACGTTCTCGCTGCGCTCGGCATTCCCCTTACACCCGGCGGTAGGCCCGAACCCTCCGTCGACATCATCAGAAAGGCCGAGTCTGACGTAAGTCCTGTCCCCCCCTTATCATCCATGTCCTGATCATATCACCAGTTTATCGACGTCATCAACGGGTGAGTCCAGCGTTCGCACCGCATGGTCGCCGATACGACTCTTCCACCCCAGAGGCTGCTACAATGCGATCCTGGCCTTCAAAGGTACAGAGTGGGAAGTCGAGTCCATCGACCAAGTCCCCGAGGGTTCAGAACCCCAGATCACCGTCGAGGAGCTCACGATGTGCGAAGTCATCGTCCGTAATGACCCCAAAGTTCAAGCACTCGCCAAGCAAGTCGGTGAGCGCCCATCGACACCATTATCATGTAGCCAACTAATCGCGTTCGATAAATGCAGGCGTCGAACCCCACCAGATTTTCGCCGATGGTTGGGCGATTGGTTATGATGATAGATTCCCCAAGCACCAGCGTCTTCAGCAAGCTCTCCTCTTCGCCCGCTTCTCAGAGCACGACAACCTCTATGCACACCCTCTTGTCAATCTTTGTCCTTTTAGTTGTTTTCTTCGTGCCGTTTTTTTGACTTTGAGCGTATTTTCAGGATTTTATTCCAGTCATCGACTCGATTGCAGAAAAAGTCGTCCAGATTGACTTTCCTCCGGGTTATAGGTACACCATGGATGGGTCGCACGACCTCAGCGTCGACACCACAGAGGCACTTCCGCTCTCTGATGAGTCGTTCGCCAAGTCAAATCGTGAACGAATACCATGCCCGCTGACTCCGTACGAGTTCCTTCCGGATCTCATGGAGCAGACCGATTCGACCTACGCGCCACGCGAAGACCTCAAACCATTGCACGTCTTGCAGCCAGAGGGCGTGTCTTTCAAGATGAACGGACACACACTGGAATGGCAAAAGTGGAAAATGCACATTGGTGGGTGTTTTGTCCCTGGATTGCAATGGACGTGACCTCACGTATGATCCCCGACAGCCTTCAGCCATCGTGAAGGCATTGCATTATCGACCATCACTTACAATGATGATGGGGAGATTCGACCCATCTTTTATCGTCTCGGCCTTGCGGAAATGCTGGTACCATATGGAGCACCCGAGTTCCCTCACTGCAGGAAATTTGCATTCGATACGTGGGTAATCGAACTGTTCAACGTGGAGCATCGGCTTACCTGGGTTCAGTGGCGAATATGGTATGGGAACCATGGCCAATGATCTCTCTCTTGGGTGTGATTGTCTAGGAAAGATTCACTATCTGGTACGTAAGCTGTACTCGGTTAGAATGTCCGCTGATTCACACCCCAGCCCGGTGCATATGTTACTCATGCTGGGACAGCATTTGTCATAAAGAATGCGATCTGCATTCATGAAGAGGATGCTGGCGTCCTGTGGAAGCACACTGACTACCGTCCAGGAGGCCGTTCGCACACAGTAAGAAGCAGACGTCTCGTGGTCAGCATGGTTTGCACCCTTGCCAATTATGGTCAGATTACCCTCACTTCTTCCGCGCTGTCGCTGAAACGCATCCAACAGAGTACATTTGGAACTACTACTTCTATCAAGACGGCAACATCGAGCTTGAGATCCGGCTTAGTGGGATTTTACAAGTTTACGTTACTGGTCCTAACGAACCCAATCCCCACGGAACTGTCGTTGCACCAGGTGTTAACGCGCATGTCCATCAACACATCTTCTCCGTTCGCGTGGACCCCATGCTCGACGGGATCCGCAACTCCGTCATTGAATCTGACATCGTTTCTCTCCCCGCGCCGACAGGGTCGAAAGAGAACTTTGCGGGCAACGCCTTCCACGTCAAGGAACGTATCCTCACGGATCAAGTCAAAGACGGTGCATGCGACTTTGACTGGGCCGCCGAGCGTCGCTGGAAGATTGCGAATCTGGACAGGACGCATGAAGTTTCCGGAAAGCCGTCGTCGTACCAGATCATGACGAAGGGAGGTCTACTTCCTCTTTTGGCTAAGAATGATTCATGGATTGCCCGTCGTGCTTCGTTTGCGCACAAGGCTTTGTGGGTGGTGAGGGACAACGAGGGTCCAAAAGGCGGAAGGATGTGGCCTAGTGGAAAGTATGTCCCACAGACTCGAGAGGAACCTGAGGATTCTGTTGGCAGGTGGGTCAAAGAAGGCCATGGAAGAATCGATAACGAAGACATCGTGCTTTACCTCACTGTTGGTGCGTCTGCGCTTCGCTCCGCTCTCTTCGGGGAGCTCATTTCAAACCATCATAGGCACGACGCACATTCCGCGCCCGGAGGACTGGCCGGTGTGAGTATCTGATCCGCTTTTGCAAATGTCAATGCTGACTTAGTGGCCTCGCAGTATGCCCGTGGAGCACGTCAGCGTTCTCTTCAAACCCAACAGCTTCTTCACCAAAAACCCGAGCATGGACGTTCCCGGTACTAAGGACGTATACAGCACACCTGCGTTCACCAACGGGTACCACCGGAATGGCACGAACGGAACGAACGGTTCGCCGTGTTGTGGGCATTGAAGCACTCTTTTGTGTGTCATGAAATGTGTTGAGAACGTGTAATCATGCTGCTCTCCCTATGTTCTATTGGTGTCTGTATGTAACTCCCTCTTGTGTATACGAATAAACGCCGGACATGCTCTTTTGTTATGTTGAGCGTTCAACCTGAAACATGGCCCACATCACACGTGGTACACGGCAGGGTTACTCCGACTATAGCGTGGCCTTCGCCAGTCGATGGGATATACGTCGATCCACGGGACGAGCTTCACCTTTAGAAACTCAGATCCTGCATGGTGGGACGTCTGACATCCCCCTCGAGCGTCCACACCTCGCGTTTCGTATCCGCGTTCTGCACCTTGGAAACCCCACTCGTCTCTCCGGAATTGTCATTCTCCAGGTTGGCAGCGTCAGCCCGTAACGTGGCCCGAACGCCGAGCGAAGCACACAGCGTCTTGTACCGAGAACGAATTTGGGACTGGAGCCTCGATAAGTCGATCGCGTCCGTATGGGGTGGTTCCTTGGTCGACGGGTTGACCATCGGGAATTGGCGGATAAGATCGAGGAGGTGGGTGATGTGGTGCACGGCGCGACTGCAGGTAGTAGCGGGGGTGTGTTGAGTAGCGTGGCGTGTGCAGGACGTGACCACAACGACGACCACGAAGACGAACGAGGATGGGTGGGTCAGCCAGACGCCCCGACGTAGCATCAACGCGAACGAGAGAGCGCACTGAACTGATCGGATTGGTTACGCTGCGTGTAGATGGCACGCCATGTCCGCGCGAACCCTTCGTAGAACCCGATCTCTTCCCAGATTTCGAACCCCTTTTCGCGGCCGAGTGCGCGGCCTTGGATCAGGCCGTGGATGCGGCCGTGGGCGAAGCCGTCGGTGTAGCCGGCGTCGTAGAATCTGTGGGTTGGTTAGGAGATCAGGGAAGAGGGAAGAGAGTTTGGGTTTGCGGACGTCTGTTCGAGGTGGACGAGCTCTTCGAGGTCGAAGTTCTCTGCCATATGTGGGGGAGAAGTCAAGGTAATAGTACTGGTAATCACATTTGTTTACTTTAGAAGCGTTTGCCAAACAAAAACATGTGTACAGAGACTCGGGTCAAGACTACACCGCGACGTGGTTGCAATGAGAACAAGAGGTTCTATTTCTTTCGTTCAAACCTTTAGCTTGGCCACGCGTAATCCACACGCCCTTCGCTTGGCCGCTCTGGAATGGTTATTCAGTCCCCCGCTAAATGCCCAGCTCGCGTCCCTCCACGGTCCTCCATCCTGATCTCGTTCGTTTCGAATGGCATAGCCTCGGAGTAGCTTTGCGCCCCCAGGCTTTTCCACTCGAGTCAGATCTAGAGCGTAAGCATATTCCGAGACTCGACTCACATGCTCTCTAAGATATTCAGTCACGTCTACGATAAAGCCGTCGATGGCGATGAGGCATCGTGCAGGGTTCGAGGCGGCGTATGCTCGCGTCTCCTCGGTGGTCCACTCTTTGCCACTCCATGGTTCTTCTCCTTCGGTCGCCGTTTCCTTGCCGAGCGCTTTCCGTCGCATGTGGTGTCTGGCTTCGTCGATGTCCTCTGGACGCGCACGTCGAACGGACGTGACCAAACCAAAGTAGTGGAGGGCGTCGATGATCCATTTCGATGGGTCCCAGTCCAGTTTGGACGGGCCAGACCTATAATCATGGGGAAATGCGTGCTAGCAAACGGTGAGCGTCTCGTCCATGTCAGGAGCGGATGTGTATCTGACATGCTAGACGGGCAGAAACATGAACAAGGGTTTTTGTACGACTGGACGTGGTCACTCACGAAATTGTGGTTTCCCTCTCCACCGGTCAGGATGGCCAATAACTGCAGGATCGCGTCATCCTAGTCCTATCGCTGGCATGGAGGCATACCAAGTTGCTTTTGGACGTGTCTTCGTCAGAGTACGGTTGCAAGCCGTTCCAATGTGCCAGCCTGCAGACGCATTAACCTGAATGCACTCGAACCGCGTTTTTCCTCACTCACGAATTTACCAGAAAAGTAGTGTGCCAGACTTGGGTGAGTATTAGGCTGAATATTGTTTGATGTCACTGTAGACTCACTTGCCAGTCTGGTCACCAATCCCCCATAGATGAGTGCTCCGATAGGATCCCCCCAGGAGTAGCCTAAGGCCACCGGGACGACGAAGCCGAGGGTGAATGCGATCGGAACTAGAAACCCTCAGGACATGCTCGGTTCGATTTCACGAGGCATACTGACCATAGTACTTGTGTTGAAAGCGGACGACTTATCATGCGTTAATCAGGACCTGAGAACGGATTTCTTTCGTCGTCTCTCACTCACGCAAGTCGCTGTTGAGATCATCTTGATCGATGGTATCGATACGCTCGTACTTTCGCTTGAAGAAGATCCATCCCATGTGAGAGTAAAAGAGTCCTCGTGTCGCAGCATATCTTTAGGTCGTGGTGAGATCAGCCTGCGTGTTCCTTTGAACTATTTCAAGGCTCACGGGTCGTGAACAGGATCATCCGTAAAACGCTTTTAAAGCTCGGTGAGAGTACTTCAACGATGAAAGGATATCTCACGTGGTGCAGGCGGTGTCGAAGGCACCTGTGTTCTTGTCAATCACCGTCCTTGGGACAGAGTGACAACGAGCTTACCACCACTAGGTAAATGCTCAGTATATCGAGTGACAAGGGCGGGTAACGGTCTGTCCACGCACCTTTATGGATCCTTGGCAAGCACTCGAGCCAAGAACGACGAGTACTACTCGCACCGGAAGGCTTGCTCGAAAAGCACGGTGCGAATAAAGCCTGTGATAACCGATCGTCACGCTTTTTCATCGGATGGTGAGTAGGACGCATGCTCGTTCGTTACCTGCACGCTCACCCAAAATCAGCTAATTGCCAGAGTATGAAAGACATGCATAGCGTCGCGCGCGCGACGCGGGTCGGGGGCATCCAGCAAACTCCGAGAAAAGCCCCGATATGAACAGAGGCAAATGAAGCGACGTTGCTCCACCAGAATTTTGCTGTCGGATGGAACTGCTGGCCGGTCATCCTGGCGGGGCCGTTGCTCAAAGGGAAGGGTCCTTTTCGACCTCAGGTCACCATTATGCTCGGAGGACGACCTTTTTTATACGTATCAGACCAGAAGGATTTGGTCGCCGCAATAAGTTTCCCCACTCAAGCTCGGAGCCTATCGCACCTGCAAGATGATAGAAGCACCAAGAAGCTTTCGATGTAGTAATCGATTCATCCATCACTTTCGATCGATATATCATGAATCATCTCTCGCAAGGTTTTCGCCCATTATCTGAATTGAAATCTCTGGCGGGGAGTGCCGCGAAGCATGTCATCGACCATGCGGACGCCGCAAGCCGGACGTGGATGGCAAATCCCCTCTATATTCGGACCCGTGGTTAGTTTCCAAGGCCCGCATCGCGCCGCTCCGTGCGCTGGCCCATTTAGAGTCGTCGAACGCGGTCAATGCCGCCCGCAGCTGAACTCGCCGGACGAATGCAACACCGGTGCCTCGTATCGCCGGTATGTTCGTGCTCTCATCGTAGCCCAAGCACATTTACCGAGATCAAATAGAGACGCTCCGTGGCCTGCCGTCGGTGCCGGTGATGCCGCTTGACCACTGACCTCGCCCCCTGATGTGTTTTTTTTTTTTTTCAATGAATAGCTCTCACCGGGGCATCGCAGGTACAGGACTGCGTCACTTTTGCCAACGTCTGGATCTCGACGCTCAAAGAATAATATACCAATGGATTTTGCAGCGTCGGGCGACTCCAGCGGACTCGCGATCCGCCACAGGGATATGGTATACATCATTGCGTGCGTCTCGCATATTCTCTCCGATCCGGGTCTGACGCCCGGTACCACGATAAAGCATCAAGTTGGACTCATGCACGCTTCCCGCGAGCCCAGGCCCTTGTTACCCGACAGCATTCTCTTCTCAGACTTCCGAATTCAACGGGGGATCCCTCACAGGATTAGAATCCAATTTCTGAATTTGTGACGTGAGGCAGAAATGGTTCGGTCACTGGGTGGCATTGCGCAGTGATTTCGGCCAATCACGAGTTGTGCGTTCTTTCATGTTGCTATTTAGTCCTGGATGACGTCCTCAGCGTGTTTCGTGAGATAGGAGTTATGAACTTCTCGCCGAAGGTGCAAGGGACTATTATTAAGAGACTGACTCAGAAAGGACCTTCTCACTCTTGCATGGTTGCAAAGTTTCTAATACGCTCGAAAGTCTCGGGGTTCTGAACCGTATCCGCCCATTCTTAGAGCTACGTCTTTCTTTAGCTGGACAGTGGCGACCGAGGTCTTCGTAAGACTGATCGAAGCGGCGAACACCTCAAGCCCATAGTCGAACGAAAAAGTATATCCCGATTCTCTCGTTCACCGAAATCCTGATAAAATCCGCTAACGAGTGTGTCTCGGGAAGGTGACATAACTGCAGGAAGGCCAATGGTTGCAAAACCCCGTCACACGAGTCTAATAAGTGATATACTAGGAGCATACCAAATTGCTGTTGAACATGTCTACGACTACAAACCGCCGCTGTAGTGTGCTAGCCAGCCCAGTACTCAACGTTCGACCTGAGGCATCCAAGTCGTATTTTCCCTCATTCGCGAAATTATCGGAGGTAGTACGAGGCCAGACCCGGGAAGATACCATGTCAAAAACATCTTCTGGCACGACTGTGACTTATTGCTTATAGGTGACTAATCCTCCACAGAGAGGAGGAGCACGTCTTATGCCACCTATTTCTTTGTCGATGCCAAGGCGTAGTAGAGTTGTACGCCGCTCTATGCAGAGACCAGACTGAGTGGACGTATGTTCCCGCACAGCCACATCAAGGAAGATGCCTGATAACGTCAAAACTGCAGGGCCTTGAAATGGTCAGACGCTCACCTATGACATTATCATGAAACGAACGAGGAAACACGCCTGTCGGTGAGAACGTAAGCTGACCGAAAGTGCTGATAAGCCCGACGTGACCCCGAGGCAGATTACTCAGATGTTATAACAGGCGCTACCGGGTAGATATAAGCCTGGGGGACGATTCAGAGTAGGTCAGAAGTTCCACTATGTTACCACTAGTCCTATACGACATTCCGTCCAAGCTCCCCGGCAATAGCTGGTCACCCAACCCTGCGAAGCCAAGGTACGAACATGATTTTCCTCATAGTGTTATATCCATCCAATGAATGTCCCAGATTCGTCTTGAGCTATAAGAACCTCCCGTTTGAGACCGTCTGGGTCGAGGTTCCTGACATCGCTGCCAGACTCAAAGAGATTGGCGCATCGCCAAACAAGCTTCCAGACGGGAGCGAACGGTACACTGTACCTGTTCTCAGTGATCCCAATACAGGCGCTGTCATCACCGATTCTTGGGTGATTGCCGAATACCTCGATAAGACGTATCCGGAGAAGCCTATTTTCCCCGACGGTTCCAAAGGCTTAATCAGCGCCTTTGAGCCCTCGTTGTTTGGGTTGAAAGGACATGCTCTTGGATTTACTCGGCTGCGCACGTCACAGATCTTGAATGAGTCCAGTCGGGAACGCTTCATCCGTGCCAAAGAAGCGGCTTCTGGAGAAAAGTTTGATGAATGGTCTCCCGAAGGGCCGAAACGCGATGCTCATTGGGCACTCATCGAGAAGAATTTCTATGGCTCCGCAAAGACGTGGTACGAGAAAGTGGAGGGCAAATGGTTGATGGGAGATACCTTTTCATATGCGGACATCATCTTTGCGGCTCATACTCTTTGGTTCAAGCGGGTACATCCAGACGATGAGTGGAAGAGAGTTGCTTCCTTGCATGATGGAAAATGGGAGAACTTGCTTGCTGAGGTGGAGAAAGAATGCAACCTTGCTTGAACGCTGTCATGTGCATGAGAATACTTCAAGTTATACGATCGAGAGATGCCCTGCACCAATATTTGGTTGGATAGCTAGTGAATACGCAAACATGTGACATCACCCACAGTCTCAGTGAGTGGGCCACAGTGGCCCACGTTCTCCCTTGAGAAGAAAAGAAGAAAAGTGAGTATTCTTATACGTCCTCGGTTACTTCCTTTCTCGTGGTGAGAGACGTGAACAAGTTGAACCTCGGGGACAGTCGCGGATGAGTAACCAATAGGGATCAGTACAAGTTCCTGCACTGCTTCGTCGGGATGCCCAGGAATGTTTGGGAACGAGACTAAACGAAAATCTGATGGAAAGAAAGGAGTTGTGACCCTCAAGGGTTATCTCATAATGCATAAGGTCATAATGCATATTAGCTGATAACGCATAGCATTAGGGAGCTACACTCGGGTCCTTTCCCAGCCAAAATGCACTCTAATAATGCATAAATCCCATAATGCATTGGTTTTTGTCGCTCCCGTAGCTATGCATTATGAGATAGTCTACTGTAGTACTATTCGTCACCTCGGGTCAGCAAAACAAGTACTAACACAACGTCAAGAGCGTGCTGTGGAGTGAATGAAGGGGGAGAAGGACAAGAACAAATGGTCTAGTCAGCGAAGAACAGAGCTTGGAGCCACTAATGAGTTTACCGGATAAATGTCCATAACCGAGAAAACGAACGTGCAGTGCACGTTTGTCGCGTGGCGGTTGATCATCTATCGCCAGACGTCCGAACTTGCTCTGTGAGTGGTGTATAGTCAAACGCTTGACCATCATCGTCAAAAGGTATTGAAACCTATTGGTTGTATTTATCTGGTATCTGTACTGTCTTCAGTAAGTCACTAAAGACGAGGTAAGACTATCTACTGTCCGATGTAGGTATGCTTATGTAAGCTACCAAAATAGCGTACTAGCTAAATATCCAACAAAAGGGTCAGGGAATGACAACCAGTAGTATGTAGTAATGCAATGGAGCATGCAGGCCCATCAATCAAACAGCTGAGATCAACTGTGACATTCAAGTCAGCTGAAAAGTTTGCAGTTATGAGAGGTTACATGTGGTTCCTCTGAATTGTGCACAGCTTGAATCCCTTGGTATAGGTTCTCCCAGGTAGTAGCAATGTATGTTCAGTGGCTACACACAAGTGAAGCACTGGCTGGCAGTGTGCTAATTACTGTATTGAGAGGTGGGAATTGCTCAGTAGAGGTCTAAGCTAGGAACTAAGAGAACCTCAGTAGATGTCAAG
>JBBPKJ010000562.1:0-21449 GCA_038089195.1 Brasilioporus rufonigricans | reverse complement strand
GGTGCCGAGTAACCTTTAGGGCTTGTGGGTACAGGGAACGTCCATATGACGGAGTTGTTGATGAAATGCAAATTATCATCCTCGGTGGGGACGACGCGCGCTGTACCAGAGTTATGCTGTATAGTGGTCAATGGAGCGGTCGTGCGCAGCTACGAAGACGCGTACGTTGACGACTGCGACCTGGCCCGTGGACAAGCCAGCGCAGTAAGGGGGGAATTTTCCCCCAGAGCTGAACGTATCCACCACAGTGAGGGCGCCCCCGCGGCCGACGGTAAAGGATTGAATGGCTCCGACTGGGGTGTTCTCGTTGGTCGCACTAGACCAGAGTACTTAGGTCAAACTGTAGGCGAAAACGAACGAGACACGTACTACAAGATGCTCTTGTTCGTCGGGTGAGAAATGATCCACGACAGATTCGTGCCCGCCGTGTACTTGTCGAGGTAGGTTAGGGAGTTGTCATCGGTGTTGAACAGGTAAGATGCGATGTAGGCAGTATAACCGCCAGCGAGAATGATGAAGTTGACCATGAAAGAAGAGGGGGACCTCGATGGACTTATTGTTACGCTTGCCAGGCCAGGGTTTATATCTACATAGAGGAGCGCATTATTCGCGGCCTGTTCGATCTCGTCAAGCGTCCAAGCGCTGTCAGCTACTATGTAAGACGATGAGCAATATTAATGCACTGCCTCTCGCAATGATTCCTGAATTCCTGAATGAGCCTCGTACCTTCGTCTACATGATGCTGAAACGTCTCCTTTGACAGATGCGCGCCACAGAATTCATCGGTAAGCCGTCCTTGCCCATGCGATGTATTAGTACTAGTGTTCGTTCCACTCAAGTCGGGTCATAGTACCAAATATGGTAATCGGTGCCAAACAGCGCACTAGTGTCTCTGACCGATTACTTAGTTGCTTTACCTCACGCCGCGATGCGCTATGGTCTACCGCGATCGCTTTCGCCATCCCCAGTCCGTCGGTGAGTGGCCCATCCTCGTCGCGTCCCTTCTACCCCTCACGACCTCCCAGCCCCCGTCGAACCTCTGGCTTCGGTCTCCTCTCAGATTCAGAGAGCGAGCCCGAGGAGCCCATTAGCGATGCCGAGCGCACCCCAAGCTCGCCCTCCTCTCTCTCCGACTCGGTCTGTTTCGATTCAGACGGCGAGCCGCCTGTCATAATCCCTTCGTGAGTCACTCTCTGCTCACGCCGCATCACTCCTCATGTACATACGACCCAGCCCGAGACGAGCACCGCGCAGCCCTGCGGAGCAGCGACACCTGGAGGAAACGGTCGCTGCCATCCGCCTGCGCACGCGACATCATGACCCGTATGAAGAATGGGAGAAGCAGACGCGCATGGACGCATTGGTGTGTTTCCCACGACGCCCGTATGCCACGACTCACGATGGTCACCCACTAGCGCACGGCACGTAAGGAACAGGCAGAGATTCTCGTCGAGACGCACGAACAAAGTGCGAGGAGGAGAGATCGGGACCTGCAGACCCTCGCTGCAAAACACGACCAACAGCTAGCAGAAGTGCAAACGTTGTTGTCTGCGCTCAAGTTGAAGCAGCAGTCGGAACTGAATCAGCTTAGGATACAATGGAACGAGCAGGACAAGGCACAACAGGAGCGCATAGAGCGGGTCATACATATAGAAGAGGAAAATCACCGCAAGAAATTGGAAGCTGAGTGGAAGAAGCGTGAGGAAGAGGAACGGCAAAGAAAACTAGAAGAGGAAAGACGACTGGCCGAGGAGGAAAAGAAGCGCCAGGAAGAAGAAAAGAGGCGAAAGGAGAAAGAGGCAGAAGAAGCAGCACAACGAGCCAGGGACGAGGCCGAACGGGAAAAACGTGCATCATTAGCAGCGGCGGAAAAGAGGAGAAATGACCTTGGTATCACTTCACCCGAGGAGGACTGGGTTCATGCCCGTTTGACGCTCAAGGTAAGCGAAACTTGCGACGGATATTGCTGCGGAATCTAAGGGGCAATTTCGTAGAGCCTCAAGGCCGGTCCGATGAAGATTGTCAAGGCTGGCAAGGAGTCGAGGTCGCAATGGAATTCTATTCGAAGGCAAATTACTCCCAAGATAGGCCAATTGACACAGGACCCGGATACCATCGAGCGGATAGTGAGGCATTTCTTGTATTGTAGAATGCCACTTGTGAACTTTTCGCTAGACCAACCAAATACTCGACCTTTTCCATCCATCGCAAGGTCTCTCGCAGCCATTGTACCTGGCCTCACTTTCCTCTTTAGCAAAGGCAATATTGCTGCAAGCGGAGACAGAGGTGACGGCAGAGAAGAAGAGCGCCTTCCCTCTCGCGCTTGTCACCGCGAACCTTTTAGAAAGGTTGCCCGTCTTCCCCGATATCCTCTTCGCGAAGCTCGTGCAGCGATCTGGCGGATGGCCAGTGCCTACTGTCCTCCCGCCGACCGACATTGGTGACATTCGATGGGAGGAAGCAGAACTCGCGAAGGCCAAAGGCTACCGCATAAGCAACGGTGAGAGAGAGTCGATGGGAGATTATGTGACACGTGTTTCTGGGATGATGCGCGTGTATTTCCTCGTCATGGCCGCCCCGGTCTCGAAATCGCTCGACAGCACGTTCCGATTGTCCAGGTACTGGATATATTTCGCTAGGATGATGAATGACGAGCGGTTACTCTCCACCGCGGTCGCCGCGCAACTCTTATATGGTATGTACGACTGGAAACTAGGGTGGTGGTGACTGATCGAAACCCGCAGCCGCACTTGACGTGTATGGAATGGAGGCGAAGAATATATGGGGAAAACAGTGGGTCAAGCTTCTGGAGCTCCTGTATGAGGCTGCCACAGTGGGTATCGGGGGTAAGAGTGACACCCTGCTGGGGGGACAGACCCCTGAAGGCAAAGCTGCATGCGTGCGTGTCCAACTCGAGATCGAGAACATCGTCCGGAGTTGATAGTGCTACTGGATTCCGCGCAAGCGGATATTCAGGACTATCAGTAGGACCGTATCACGCCACCGGTGGTTCTAATTCTCGAACCGGGGTCGTTTCTCGATAGATTAGGATTCATTCGGGTGTAGAGTGATGTCCATGTATGTGTACTCTATTGAAGGGGACGAGATCTATCAGACATGATAAGGCAGGTTGGCCGTAAATGAAAACAGCGTGTTGCGGGGAAGCGTTGATACAAAGCTTGTGGACTAGGTTTCTCCTGTCCATGAGCCACATTACAGGAGCCTCGTGTATGGCTTAACTCCTCAGGGGATCAATTTTGGTGAGGACAGGTGGCAGTGATCTGTGATTCTATTACCTTTCATCTGCAGCATATGGGAGAATGTGTGATAAAAAAAGGGTACTGCGAGGAGTGTGCGTTGAAGGCGGAAGTCAGTCAAACGGCAGAGGTCTCGTAAGTTTGTCCAAGGATGGGCGATCCTCACGAGAGATAGAGTGGGCGATGCTGGATCGTCGATGCCGCGAGGCGAACGCGCGCTGACGGCGTCGTGTGATTAGATAGGCGGCTGGGAGCCACCGCTACCATCCGCCAGCCAGACACTTTGTTGGTTTGGCCCTTTGGCAAGGGGAACATTGTGGCATGTGCCAGGCACGGCCTCGAAGTTGACAGACGTTTCCGGAAGCGTCCAAAACGTCCCGGGGAGCGATGGACCGGAGATATTGGCCAGATCGTTGCCGTACCTAGAAATAAGACGGCTTGCCAGTAGAGCCTACCGGAGATGGGGACGTCCAACCACTGCCACTGGTTCCAAGGGGGCATTGATCACATCACCTCACCACGGTGGAATGAGTGTGCCCCCTCGACGACGGGTACGACGCACGCATCGGATTATCGATAACGAGGCTTATTCTGGAATGGTGCAGCGAGTAGCCGAGACGGAATTACACGAGTAGAAGGTTCTCGCCGCGTAATAATGCACGACACACGTATAAACGACACAAAGGTTCTCGGTCGGGTGGATAGATAATCAGCACTGCATGGTGCGACACGATCACCGAGCCCCCACTGCCACATCACTGGGCGGGTCACAGACTGTCATACGGGTGAGAAGCGTCAGCGAATGCGCCAAAGAAAACACGCGACACGCGCTTGGCAGCGCCCACGGGTCGGGCCATGACGCCCTAAACCCTAAACCCTGAAAATGATAGTACCACCGTTTTGAAAGAAAACAAAAAGCGAGGAAAATAAAAAGGGAATAATAACAAGACGTATAACGACAGGATGGATCTGGAACCTGCCACAATATTCTGAGCACGAGGATGGAACGGATCTGGAATATGTGATATGGGCACAGATTATGAATCTCTCGGGGTTGAGTCACTGTGTATGTACTGCCATTGTTTGGTCAGCCCCAACATTGATTAAAGTTTGGCGAGGGCCGCCACTGAATTTTGTCTCATGCTATTTATCCTCCATCATCTCGTCGAGCGATATCCCTTGTCATACATTTCTTTCCAATAGCAAACCTGGCAAGGGTTTCATCGTCTTGACCCTCATGCTGACGCTTAGTCCTGGTTCGGTCTGCGACGTGTGCGCAGAAGAGTACGGCCCGCATTGCACCCCCCATTCGATCCCCTGCGGTAACTGCTCACTTCCCCCACCGTGAAAAAAAAATCCTGACCTCCCTGTTTCACACCCCAGGCCATGTCCTATGTTCCTCTTGTTGCCACAAGATCGTAGAAAAGACGTTGCCGCGCCTCAAACCCGTCTGTCCTTTCTGCCGTGAACATTTCACCAGTGACGATGTCCGTCTTATCCGTATCGACTTCTCTGCAAACGGATATGCCACCCCAAGGCGGCGGGGTGGCACGCACGAGGCCCTAGACTCTTCCATCCACCAAGCACCCCGTTTCCCGATCGTCGAGCCCGGCTTCTCGCGCACCCGTGCCGAGGCTCGCCGGCTCGAAGACAGGGTCGCCGCGGTGGCCGCTAAAAAATGCTCAGTAGAAGAGGTCTCCACTCTCCACCAAGAGCTCCAAGAGTGGTTGACGCATGACGAAAAACAACAGGATAACCAGGTTTGTCCCCTCGACCCTACTGCGGATTTTTTTCTGATTCACACGTCAGGTTTCTTCTCTCACTTTGAGTGCTGCGCTGCTCAGAGCTATCCTGGTGAATCACTTCGCTCATTCCGAAGCAACAAAAATGGCCAAATCCGTCGAGGCCACTCTCAAAGGGAAGCTAGACGACATGGAACTAACCGTGACGAAGTTGGAAGCTGAGCTTAAACAGTACGTTTCCATTCTATATGTTCCGTTTCGTTCCCTGATCTTTTCTATAGACAGGTAAATGACCTCATTCCAATCGGCAATTTTTTTTCTAACGTTGACTCATAGCATACCCTTTATACCCAAAAAGTACAAGAATCCCAATCTCTGCGCGCAGAGCTTAGTCGCGTGGCGCTCAAGTCTGCGGCGCGTTCAACCTCGCCTAGTCGTTCCGCTTCTGCAGCCCCTACTGCGGTCGGCGAGGGTCGTCGTCAGTCCGTTTCATCGTCTGGAGCATCAATATATGGTGTCACGCCCCCTATGCCCCCTATGCCTCCTGCCACTCCTACGCCAGTATCGCGCTTTACTTCGCAGCACATGCGTAGCATTTCTGTCTCTCCTGGCTCCAGACCTGTCACGCCTGCACGAACGATGACCCCCGCTGTCCGTCACGAGACACCCCTCCGCTCCTCTAACCTCCGCCCTACCTCTCCGGTGCCACCTTCTAAGCCTCGAAATATGTCTTTCTCCACAACCTCACCCCAAAAAATCCATCGCTCCTATTCCGATGAATCGGATAGAGAAGTAATCCATGAACGTTGGATGCCCAATCCTAACGTTGCGTACAGTCCTCCCAGCGGAAAATCGGTCAACTACCCATACGCAACACCCGCCACCCGCTCCCGTTCGTCAGGTTCCAATGCAGCTTGATACCATCGCACCTGCACATAGACTTTCTGGTTTCGTTTCGGATTTCACTCGAGCAGTCTCCGGACTACTATCCTAATATCTCTCTTATTGCTATCTTCAGTCTCGTTTTGATTTGCTTACTGTTTCTCTATAGTCTCGGCTCTAGTCTCTTTTTCGCCTCTCTGACTCCTCATTTCGTTGATCCTCGTCTCTCGTCTGTGGTGCTCCGTCTCTCATCTTCTCTCTCTGCTCCTCCTTGCGTTAATCCTCCTTTTCTGCTGTATCGTACATTATCCTCTTCTCTTCTCGTCTGGGCTGTCGGATGGATTTCTCAGCCACGTTCCGTTCCAGTTTCTGTTACTTATTGCCTTTGACCTTCCACACGCTAAGGAGAGCATTTTCTCGTGCTGTTGGTCCAGCAATCGCATATTTCTGTAGCATTGCATTTCCTCTTTTCTTGTCTCGTTACGTTCACATTTGCACGATGCATCCACGACCGGTTGATTTGCAGATTTGGTAGATTTCTGCATTCTACGTAGTGACGACTTTGGTACATGATTTGTTTACGCACACTAGAGTTGAATGACATTGATGACCTTCCATTTTGTGCCGGAGCGCGGAGCCACAGTGTGTTCCGTAATTTCGATAGGTACCCTGAGCGGATCACCGTCTATGAAGATATGGACATGAAGTTTTCTGATCGGTGAGTGTTTGTTCGACGGAGGCCGCCATCCCTGGGACCTCCGCCATCTGATTTGGATGCCTATCCAAACTGCCGATGTCCTCCTGTAACGTGTTTCTGATTGACCTTGCTCGCCATCCGCCACTCCCAATCTACACCACCGCAGCATGGAACCCCTGAACCATAAACCATGACATGGTCTTGATATGATGGACCCGCCGCAAAGTGCTTTCCCCCCTTTCACGAGCGCACAGCATGGCGGCGATACGAGTATAGTTGATTTGAATGACATATGGATGATGGCACGTCACATCGTCATTTCTTGGTCTCGTCATGTCACATAATACCGTAGCGTGCCAAAATGGCAACGTGAACGGTACCGCGCGAACCACGGTCAATCCGTTCGACATCTCACGTTCTCGCCGTTGGCAGGTTGGCATTGGCACGACGGGTCGCCTGCCATTGGCCCGTTAGGCGTCTTCTCGTTCTAGTTTCGGCCCGGGTGGCCTCGAAGTGCGCGGCGTTTCAGGAATCGACTTCGGGGCTTTAGAACCAGAACGAAAACCAGAACCAGAACTCGACCTCGAACTCGCACTAGAAGACGGAGCGAGAACGACGGGATTCTTTGCGACGTGGTTACCTGGGCTACCCTTGGAATCGCCAAGGACCACCATGCCCAACCTGGCTCCTTCTGGCATCGGAACGTATGTGGCGCGTACGTACTAGTATGCTGACATGGCTCTCTCTGCTGCAATGAGCAAGGTACTGAGTACCCAACGTACTCGACGTTCAACGGGCGCGACTTTGGCGGCGAACGTTGAAGCGGCGACTAGGCGGACGCCGAGATACGATAAGGTCTAACGTGCCACGGACGTGCGTGCTAACCACGTTGTTGTACTTTTTCGACACAAACACGCTACGGGCGGTGCCCAGGTACGTCACGGGCGTGCAACATGCAGCATGCACGCGTACGGTATGTACATACGTGCGGACGGCGGCGCACGGGAGGCGAGTCAAGATCAGGATATGCGCCAACGTTGACCACACGTGTTTGTGACGCGCACCATGACGCATGCAGGGGTCATTTAGCTAGAATTATAGATATGAACGTCGATATAGATATGGCTGTTTCAAAAACGGCGCTGCAGGGTTTGAATGGGGGATGTGGGTCGTCCACCGCACAGCGTGTCGAACGTTGAAAGGACGTCGAGGGTGTGTACAGGGTTTTTCCATCGAGGTATGCACGATCGATGATCGCTACGCGAGTGGAGCCGGTGGAAGTGCCCGTTCGAGTGGACGACACGCATATACACACGAGCGGTCACCGTTCTGTGCATGTTTCCATCTCGAGATCGTCCGCATCGATATCATTTATCTTGGTGTCACCTATCGTCGCTTGGGCCCCCTGAGAGCCCGAGCGAGGTGCACAAGGGAAGCGTGCCTCGAGGACGGGTACATTGACGTAAGGTGTGCACGTCGAAGCTTCTATCGGTCGTCTGTGTTCCCGATGGCATCCTCCTCATTGAGCGGGTGGCGATAAGGAGATGCAATGTCAATGTCGGTCGCTATGTAATATGCATTGTTTGTTATGATTCATGAACGAGGTCTTCGACGGGAGTCCGAGAGCGGCTGATCGCGGATACAAGGCGATATCGACGACGGGGGTTCGATGGTCCCTGCGATGGTCGACGGAGGCTGTGTGGGTGCTGTGAGCGGTTGGTGGTCCACATGCCGTCGGGTGTACATGCGCTCAGGTCTGAAGGATCGCGGGACGAGTCACCGTGGCCTGCGTTCGGCATCTGTACGGTACCCTTTTCGTCCTCTTTTTTTTTTTTTCAAGTTCGCGACCATCGCGGCTACGTGTGCATGTCGCCATGCCAGACGGCGCACGACCGCAAGCGACGATAACACGACACATGTATGTACATATCGAACGACGGTGGAGGCGGATACGGCGGGGCTAACTCATTCGTGCGTCATATCCGCGCTGGCAGGGCTCCATGGCGAGCATCCCTGGTCCAGGGGTGCCCCCCTCTCCCCGACGGAACCCGTGCCTCGTCGATACAGCGTGTTGGAAGGGTCGGTGAACCTGTTTCGTCCTGGGCTTCCTTACCTTCTGGGATCTGACGCATGTCGTCGGACGTTGGAGGGGACTTGGCGACGGGGATGGCCTCGGGTCTGCATCAGGACTCAGGATTCGGGGTGATAGTGCGTGGAGGCACGGGGTTCGATGTCCGATGTCGAGGGTTTGCTTGTGCACATGCGACGTAGCAAACATGTATGTACATCCCTCGTATGTCTGCACTCGCCGGATGATTGTGGATATGGGCATACTGTGCTGGAGCTCACGTAGCCGTGTCTGGTGGAGTTCCATCGATATGTGATCAAGGTAACGATCGGTAAAGCCATCGATCGATGGTGATACAGTAGACTATCTCCTGATGCATACTACCAACACCTAGTGACTTTAGCCGAGAGTGTACGACATCTTAATATGCATTATGAGATAGTCAACTGTAGAACCAACTCGTCCCCATGGATGATGGATTCGAAACAGTCAATGTAGGTGGTCACATTGGTGATTGAGATACATTCAATATGTCACGATAATGCTACAGATATTGTACAGCATCGAGTCAATGTAGAGGGCACTGGCTGCATGGCACCCTCTAGGCAGTGACCGTGGAGGCGTGCTGGGGCTGTGAACAGAGCACAGATCAGTACTCGAGGTGATTGGGGAGGTAGGACAGGATCGCCACTGACGTTGCTGCTGAGATCAAGCGCCTTGGCGATGGAGTTGAATTCCTGCTGAGTTGGCTTTGCACTGCCTGCCAAGACTAATACACGGTGAGTCAGCAAACGCAGTGGACGACCAAGTCACGCACTGGCGTCAACGCGTTGCTCGCTCAAGCCGGCCTGGGTTGCGAGCTGGCTATTGGTGTAACCTATCATGGGTTGGATTCACGATCTGGGTATAGTGGGTATGAGCGCACCTTTCTTTGCCAGGGCTTGGTTGATAGCGGAGCACTGAGCGGTCATGATGAAGATGTGGGCGTGATATGGTGTGGGGATGAGATGGGTCTTGTGGCGCCCTTCTTATCTGAAACCAGGGGTAGCAGGAGAGGAGAGATCAACAGATATGTCAGTACCGATGGGCTAGGCATTGGCGTCATCCTGTCGAATCGTGTGTCATGATTTCCCAGATCAATAAAACTCGTCACGTGCGACTTGTAGGGTAGGTGGATACGTGCCATGGATTAACAAGAGGACTTGGAACCGTTCGACAGGTTGAATAGGACAAGGCATGTCTGGTTCCCCGTTGTGGGTGACAAGTCAAAGCGTGGCATTCTGTACATATCGCGCACAGGAAGTGTCGTTGTCTGTGTTTGGCATCCCATCGTCCCGTTTCGAGCTTGAACTTCCTCCGCCATACAATATCTATCTCAAGCACGAATAGGAACTCGCCACTGATCACAATTCGGTATGCCGCGTCAGGGTTTTCGGATTCCTTCTGCTCTATGCACTCAAACACGATGTTCCTGTCTACCTCGCCAAGTTCATATCCTCCTCCCAGGATCAGGCCAAAGTCCTGGTCGAACTTGGTCGATTCTTCGAGGTTCACGTCATCTTACCTTGTGAGTTTTCCCTTTACCACTCACATATCAATCGATCTTCTGTTTTGTTCAGTCAAGAAGTACAAGAGTCAAACACCAATAACTAGTGGTTACATGTCAAGGTTGTCCACCAACCAACATTGGAAAGAGGCGAAAGAAAAAAGTTGCTGAGGTGCCCAAGGATCATAAGGACGCCAAAATTCGTGTCAGCAGACGTTGCACGAGTTTATTCTTCGTTCTTGTTTCTCATCACTTGCCTCGCGCGGGCTCTCTTCCGAGACAAATGGGTCTGCCATATCGGGTGCTGTTGACCGTAGAATCCCGGCCGATGTCTTGGCCCATATGCAACCCCGGCCGACAATCGCGGTATATACAGTCTGTACCCATATCATTCCAGAGGCCATGTTCTCTAATGTGAAAGATGAGTTCGACGAGAGTGCAAAGGTGTGTGATTATGTGCTCTCACATTGTATTGAATAACTCAGCTCAGGTGTTTAGCTCGACTATTCTGCACGCTACTTGCTGCAAGATTGCTCACATGTCTGGTGTTGCTGAGTATATTGATAAGATTTACAACGACGCAGAGGAAACTGGAGTCCTGGCATTTGATGGCACTTCCAGCAACCTACTCCATTACAAACTCTTCGGTCAGTGTCCAGGGTTGAAAGCGTGTCGCCACAGGGTGTTGCAGAGACGAGAAGTGCGAGGGGTGTTTTGTGAAATGGGTAGTTTAGCGGTGGGGTTCTGCACATTGTTTGTGCACCGAGTGAATCACCGCGCAACTTTTTTTTTTGCATCAGCAGACAGTTAATTATTACATATAAGACAACAGGGGGCCCATCACGGTTGTACATGCACAAGACCAACTAAACTACATACTCGAGATGACGTCTTGGAACAGGAGATACTTGATGGCCATGGATCCGCGGTAACCGACATAGCCTGGCGAGAGGGTGGTGCCGAGTCGGTATGAGTATGGGTTCGACCTTGGTCGTGGGTGGCAACAGACGAAGATGTCATTGTTTGTATTTGTTTAGCGTTGCTGCGTCACGACTCGAGCTTGAAGGCATCTACACTCAAGTGCCAGTCAACGCCTATACACCTCAAGCTTTGTCGAAATGGTACGTGCCCAGCGTCATAGATCGCGGAACACGTCTGGATATACAATTATCTCTTGTTCTGTCGATGCGGTAGAGTTTTGGTGATGGATGACGACGCTGACGGGTGGATGTATACAGGCTCCCAAGAAGAAGGTCGCCAAGGAAGAAACCACCGTCTCGCTCGGTCCTCAGGTCGCTGAAGGAGAGCTCGTATTCGGCGTCGCTCACATCTATGCCTCATTCAACGACACTTTTGTCCATGTCACCGATCTGTCGGGTAGGGAAACCATCTCCCGTGTTACTGGTACGTCCTGCAGTCGTTCATATCCAGTCAACCATTGTCTGAGCCGTTTTAAAAGGTGGAATGAAGGTCAAGGCAGATCGTGACGAGTCTTCGCCGTACGCTGCCATGTTGGCTGCTCAGGATGTCGCAACACGTTGCCGTGAAGTTGGCATCACTGCGCTTCACATCAAACTCCGGGCCACCGGTGGTACCGGCACAAAAACACCTGGCCCTGGTGCACAGAGCGCACTTCGTGCTCTCGCCCGTGCGGGTATGCGTATCGGCAGAATCGAGGACGTGACGCCGATCCCCACCGATTGTACAAGGAGAAAGGTAATACCTTGTGCAATCCCCGTCCTCGTTGTTCCGTCAGCTGACCGTGATTCGATAGGGTGGTCGCCGTGGTCGTCGTCTGTGATGCCGTGTGGTTATGTTTCCATTCGCCTGTAAATGCCATGGCAAAAAAACATGTTTTCTCGCATGTCGTTGCATGTACTCAGGTCGTAATCAATGTCGCTGATCGACGCGCATCGGGTGTTGTCTGAGACACCTGCCCCGCGGTCGTTCGTCTTTTCTGTGAATCGTAAAGCCCTGATCGTCGTGATTGTACTTTGAAGGGGGATGTCACGCGTTGGCTCCTTTGTGACTCATTTCTCCTGATCCACTTGCAAGGGAATGGCCATATAGATCATGCTGACATATAGATTTCTGCGTAAGATATCGGACTGGACGACGGTGGGCATCTAATCCGAGCGTATGTCGCAAGCCAAGAAAATATACCCATGGACGGGCCAATCAGCTTGTAGGGTCTTGACCCCTAACCATTGCAGTCTGTTCGATGCATCCATCACCTAGAGCTGTGACACGTTGCAACGAAATCGTCGATATCGCGACTCTTTGTGAGTTCCCGTCTTATGCTACATCGTCGCGCACTCACATGACTCATTCCATATAGACGATGGATTTGCTACTGGGCCAAGTCCACACCATTTGAGCACCCTTCTTCCGGAACCCTGATGAAGTCGTCAGGGAGTATCCCTGTGGATCGTAGTCCAAACAGCGTCTGGGGCCACACCCTCGGTGGCTTTAGCACTTTGAACTTGGCATCTTCGATGACGTCGCAAGTAGACTTGTTCAGACACCCCTCTACGGCATTGGCGAGGAGTGGAGTGGTTGGGGTGTTCCCAGAGAGGACGCTGCTAAATCTGAATAGCCACCGACTCGGCTATGACCCGAGCTAGCTTAAAGGCGTAGCTGCGGCACCACTAGGACAAGCTATACGAAACCCACCATCTCTCAAGCAAAGGAAGGAGTGTGCTTGTGCGAAGATACGGAAAATCGATTCAGGTCGACGTTTTCCTAGCTAGACTCAAACTGCACAATGACGACAGTGTACATGCGGCTGTAAAGGAAATTACCGAAGAAATATATCAACGACTCAGGGAAATAACAATCACTGACCGGGATTGGTATGGATTTTCGGAAAAGTCAACCACTGCAAACAAATTGATAGTCTGATAGGGGCCCTTACAAGAGCGCAAAAATGTCAGTATAGCTAGTCTGGAGAGAGGTCCTCAGTCTCGAAGTGCATGTAGGAATATCACAGACGTGGGGTTTGCAGCATTCCGCTGAGTCTTCCACGTAATGTCACTGGCCTCTTCGAGCCCTTCTCAGGCGACTATCAAGAAATTCGGAACATGAAACAACCACTCCAGATACCTTTGGTTGTTACACTATACAGGGATATCCAATACCGCTCTCGACTACCCTTATCCTTGATCTGCGGTGACCAATACCACAACTGTCCAGATTGCGACCATAACTATACTCGGTCAAATGTTCCTGCACCAGGGCACTATCGCATTATTGCCTATATTTCCCTCCACCTTCCCGTGTATATCTCCGGCTGGTTCGCCACACGACTTCTAACAAAATGCGAAGAGTTTCATCAGCGAACCCGACTTCTTGTTCGCTCGGTTGCCATTGAAGATGGAGACGATCAGTCAAGATCGCGGTTGGTCTTGTTTCGCCTGGATCGAACGATTTTTCAGAGTGGAGACTGGCAGCATACCTACGACCGCCCCCTCCTGCGGCCTAGATACTCCCAGGAAGCTAAAAGTGGTGAACAAGGATACGAGGGGTGTGGGAAGGACCAACGACGAGAGCTTCCAAATAAGGGAAGTGACTAAGCAAGGGTGAACCCTTGCACCCTGGGGAGAGCTTGAACTCAACCTCGCTGTTTGCACGTTTATGTTATGTGGTGATATCAGCCTCGACGGCCGTTTCTGGTTTCAGTTCTTCAGTGTTCGTATTTGCTATGCTCGTGGTCCACCCCGCCAGCCTCTGTGATGTCTGCCTCGATCCATACAGTATCTCCGAACCTGCTAATTCACCGCACGTCATAGCGTGCGGCCATATCTTCTGTCTCACGTGCGTAATACCCTACACGACGTCTCCGAGTGCTCTTAACTCATATGACTCGTCTACAGGTGCCTCCGGAACCTCTCTCCGAGCGCTTGTCCGCTCTGCCGAAAAGCCTTCCAGCCCAGCTATGTTAAAAAACTGCATGTGGCAGGTCCACCCGAGCTTGACAGTGCCGCCGAAGAATTGATCGAGGCAGAAGCCACCCAACTCCTCCAACGTGTCGCACTCGTGTCCGGCGAGGACGTCCCTGACGAACAAATCATCGAGGTCGTCACCAAAGTCGAAGAATGGCTCTCCAACAACTCCATCGACGACGACAATCCCGTGAGTATCAACGCATTTTTCGTACTGTTAAACGCGGCCGCCGTGTTTGAGCTGTCGCTGGCACATGAGGCTAGCTCGTGGATGTACTTCCTTGGATCCGAGTTGTTCCGCCTCGTAGTGACACATTCTCACCCATCCCACGAGTTAGCATCGACCACTGCGTTCAGCCTTGGCCGCTCTCCAGCGATACAAAGCTTTACAAGAGCGCACTGAGCGAGACCTCGCAGAACACCGTCGTATCCGCCACGAGTTGAAATCGTATCGACGCACTGCGCACCAAGATTCGAAGACGTCCCGCGCGGTGGAAGAAAGCCTTTTGGGCAGGATCGATGAGATCGAGAGTAATCATGTGTTGTAAGCGCCTCTCGTTGTCCCATCTATATAACAGGCAGTGGCGCTGACGCACTCGGGAACAGGGAAGTGAGTCACGCTGATCGCGAACGAGGGTTAGGTACCGCTCGACTCACCCATGTCTTTCAGTTATCTCGGCTCCATGCCGAGATCGATTCCCTCCGTGGTGACCCCCAACAGCCTTATCGTAATGCTTCTAATCCCCTCCCACCACCACCTGAGCCGTTACCGCTCGACCGATTTCCTCCCTTTGCCAGGCCAGGGGGTGCCGCGGAGGCATCCGGTCCTCTTCTATCCGTACCTCCATTTCCTCCACCTCCTCCGAGGACACAACCCACATCTTCCGCTACCGTCACCAACGGCTATCCGCCCGTCAACGCCTACGGCGGAACAACACATACTCAATATGTACCTCCTGTTCAGATTAGCCAACCAATCGCCGTTCCACGTGCACGACTCGCCAAAGCTCCGCGTGGAGAGGAACGGAACAGAAGACCCGTAGCCCAGGCAGTCAACGGTATCCACCGCCCTAAAGAAGAGAGGAGAACGCATGCGGAGTCCAGCCGTGCCGCAGAGGCGAGGTACGCGAACGCGGATGGACGACCACAGATCGACGCCGGTCCAGTACAGGTCCGGCATGTCGTTGTGCCCTCTTCTCCGGCCCCAAGCTGGGCTCACCATCCACTCGTTGAAGGAGGGAGATCGGACGAGGAACAAGAGGCTCGATCGAGGGTCCGCGCTCATGGTACGAACGGCGTTTCGAGCGGCGGTGCTGAGGTGGATCCACGGTCAACCGTAGAAGCGCGTCTCGCGTCCGCAGCGGCATACATCCAAGGCTATGGCTCTGGCTACGATTCTGGTTTTCAGATCGCCAGCGAGCCCCCTTCCTTTGCGCCGTCGTCGTACGGAAGTGATCGGTCGGATCGGGTGCGTGGGTTCCCCGTGGAAGAGTCCCCGGATGAGCCCATTGGCGGCTTGGGCTTGATGGGCGTACCGCCGCCGGTTGCAGGGACGGTGTCGACGCCGGACGAGGATGCTACACCAGTGAGCCGAGCGATACGGCTTACGAGGAGGAATACGATGCAGGCTGTGGAGGGGGAGCGATCGGCGCGGAGGTTGGGGGAGCCCCTTCTGGATATGCCGCAGAATGGTGGCGTCAGGAGAGCTCCCATACAGACGATCGACCAGGTACTCGGTGTTCGACGCACCGTAACCGAGGGCTCGTTGCGCCATAGGGTCAACGGCGCAGATGACCCGGCAAGGCACCGCAGAGTCGTGAGCGGGATCGTTGCGCCGCTCGCGGGCGAGAACGAGAGCCCGAGGAGTGAGACCACGTGGGGCACGGTGCAGACATTATCCAACGACAGCATTAGCAGAGGTAGTATGGGCAGCCTCAGAGGACTCGTCGGGCTCCACAATGGTGGAGTCAGGGGGCAGGGAAGCGTCCCCAATTCGTACATAGGAGGCGAAGGCTCGGGCAATAGCGTGACTAGCGAAGGAGGCGAGGAAGATGAGATGGAAACGCCTATCATGCCGGGCAGCTTGCCTCGCTCAGAACCCGATGCATCCGGCTTGGGTCTTATCAGGGAGGATGAAAGGGAGCACTCTGGCTCGAGGAACCGCCGCATTCCAGAGGATACGACAGCCCGTCGTCGACACGCATCCCATACGGAGAGGAACCCACAAGCATCGGAGGCAACGCAAGATCGTCAAGTCCGTCGTGCAAGAAGGAGCGATGGCACCAACGATCACCGTCGCCACGCGTCACAATCAAGCGTCGCGGAAGCTTTGCGACCTGCTGACAATAGTGGCATGGCTATTAACATCTCTAATATCACTAGCACCAACGCGCTATCTCTGCATTTTGATGCCTCGTTTCCAACGCATGACCACCAAGATCATGCGCCAGCTGGGCTTGAAATCGTCGCACCCACGCCGATCGTCGGTGGACCCAACATTATACACTTGTGGGCTAATCGTACATGAACATAGAAGACTTCTGTCTATTGGATATCACTCGATCGTTGACTTTTCTTTTTGCACCTCTCCGTTATACTTGTTCGTCATCACCTTAAAGTATGAGACATTCATTGTTTACTGTGGAGCTCTCTATCATGATGTATGGTTGTTGGTATTTGTGTATTAATGTTATGTTTGTTTTAGTGTACACGGGTTATCTCCTCCGATTATCCATCGTGATTCCTTGAACGAGAAACGGGAGAAGTTCCAAGTTGAAGTTGACGCCCATGCACGAATGTTTGTGCTTCTACTTCAAGGTGGGCCCTTGATTTTAATCCAGGCCCCTTCATATCCCACGAATGGGGACAAACACGAGGCTCCCCTCGGCGGCGCAATTGGTCGCCAACTTCCCCTGACGGCAGAACCACCTCATTGTAAACGCATCGATGGCCCTTAAGAATCGAACATTCATCCTCGCTGATCTCGAAGACGCACATTGTATCGGCCAACGCCTAGGCATGGTCCCTGGTGGGCTATCATAGATAAGGACTCTTTCCTTCTCGTTTCCCTTTGGTTGTTTCCTCCCGCGCTCTTAAGCGACCTATTCGGAAAAATGTTTCCAAGGAGTTTCACGTGAGTGCTCCCTTCTTGGGAGTGGATTCTGATCTTATGGCGTTTTCATCTCCACTTTGCTTCTCTTCTTGTCTTGTTCTGTGCTCGTTTGTCCGGCTTCTGTGCCCGATTCGGCGTGGTGTTGTATCGGACCCCGCGAAGGGGCGTTGACATGGACGAATCAGTTGTCGTGCTGGCCGATGAGACATGGTAGAAGATGACAATACGTCCGACCAACCCGCGTTCCGAGTTATTCGCTCTCAGATCTTCCAAGTACACAGCTTGTGCTGGTGCAATCCACCTACTGAACACGGGCGAGGGGCGTTCATTCGATTGCGGCGGGGGAAAACACTAAGTCAGCAAGCTATGCTATCCAAGTCGTTTATCGCGAGTTATCCTGCGCGAAAGCCAGACGCCACTCGTGACCCGCCACCTGCCACTCCAATATCCTCACGTATCCAAGGCGAGTGGTGGACGTGCCTTATCATGATGATACCACTTGGGTGATGGAGGCGTGACACATCTGCTTATTTGGTCTATCGGATTCGCTAGAGATAAACCTCCGATGGGAGTGAGGAGCCAAGTGACGAGCTTGCCGGGACGAGATGCACAGCGATCATGGGACTCGGTCCGATGGCTAACGTTGATCACTCGCCGCGGTGTGCCAACGTCCGTGTTTGAAGAATCTGAGAGACCTTTTATCCTTGGAAGTACAGATGGACGATGTGCGGCTAAGACTGCCGAGGAGTTGAAACAGTGCAGTGTCACCTCGGCTAGGCTAAACGGCATGGTATCGGACCGTTCTCGCGAACAGGAGACTTTCTAGAAGTCCAATAAACATGGTGGATGATCCACTTGGATCGACAGATAAGTTGGGGTTAAGTCTCATGAAGTCTCACATCTAGGGTGATATAGCACTGGACTAGGTCACATTGGTGTCTTGTTGGAGCAGATCAGAGCCATTGTTGATGGTCGTTGGGGCAGTGACAGAGGGCGACGTCAGGGGGCGATGAGGGGAGGAAAGATAACGCGGGGAGAGGAGCGGCAAAGGACATACTACTATAACCCGAAGAGGGCTGTGGGGAAATGGCACGCAAGGGACTCCGGTATGCAAACCAAGTAAAGACCAGTCCGATGGAACCAAAGATCCGAGAAAAAGTACCCGTCTAGTGTGTTCAAATGAGGCGTCTGCCGCCGAGAAACGTGTGTTGGCCGCATTGCTCGCATGTCAAATCCATTGTCGCAATTCCTGCGGAAGTATCCGTGGAATCACAATAACGCCTTGTGAGAGAGTAAAATGGACCCATCTCCGAGAAGAACCATGCGTGTCCCGATGGGCTCCATTCCGTCTGGCGAAGAGCCATTGCAGTGGCAAAGACATCTGGAAAGCGATCGAGAACGGGAGAGAAGCTAATGATAGCGTTCTCGGGGAGACGCTTCCGCAGCAGAGCACACAATGCAAGCACTGCCCTTCAGGTGGTCCTCCTGGACCTAACCATAGCGACAGCGTCGCCCAAAACTGTCTGGCGGGAACAACTTCCCTGTACATCACGTGCTCGGCTGGGAACGAACCTTGAGTCACGTCAGAACAGGTCCTATCAGACGATGGATCCGTACAGCAAGCCATTCGCCATCACGGACGGACAACGTGTAGAACGAACTTGTTCTTGTCGTCTAACGAATGCACAGCAAGGGACACGGGATGATGTGCGCGTTAGAACCAAGGTTCAGCAACGCCGGAAACATGAGGACAATAGGCTCGGCCCGAGGGAATCGATACTGCCTCCCAGCCACAAGGGGTGTTCCGAATCCGTCACCACCCCCCCGTTATGCCAGAAAGCCCGAAATGAGACAGTTGTGTTAAATAAACTGAGTTCCAAAATGGCTTTATCTGGTAGATACCCGATTTCTGATGTGACAACTTACTAGTATGTAAAACGTCTTCGATCTCACGTCGCTTAGCGGCCTCGTGCCTGCCTTATAATGTTGCCAGAGACCCGTTGTTGAAATGCCCTGGCTCGGTGTGCATCAATCCAGCCTACCACGCGCACTCGGCCTGGCTCTAGAGCCGCCCGTTCTTTATATCCGTTGACTTCTCCCTCGGTTCCTTTCTGTCTTTCTCGAGTATCTGAAGGGGTCCTTAACCAGTCCTCTTCTCTCGATCATGCTGGTGCTCGGTCTCAACTCGACGTGCGACATCTGCCTCGAGTGCTACACCACCGGGGCCAACGTACCTCACGCCATAACGTGCGGTCATGTCTTTTGCCAAAAGTGAGCCCATTGTTCTTGAGGCGATCGAAAGGTATCTCATTCATGAACGACGCACGCTAGATGTCTCGACCATCTGATGCAGCACAAGTGTCCCCTCTGTCGCGAGCGGTTCTCGCCCCGTGACGTTCGTAAGCTGCACGTGGATTGCGACCCCTCGACCTCGACGAAAGCTATCGAGGCGCCTTCAGAACCTGTAGCGAATCTGGCGATAGCACCCCAGATCGACAACGAGTCTCAGCGTCTCCTCGACGATGTCGCACGTATCGTCAAAGAGGGTGGCAAGGTCAACGAGATTCGGAGGGTGATCGACGAGTGTCGAGCGTACTACAAGTCTCAGCCCGGGAATCAGGTGTTATCTCACTGTTTCAGGTCCCTGACTCAGGATCTCATGCTACCCTTTTCTTTAGTATACACCCGTCAGGGTCAGCTGCCTCCTGCTACATAACCTGCTGGAAGCCCAGCGAAAGCTGACCGTACAAGCGGAACAGCTACGTGAAACGACCACTACACGTGATGAGATACGCGATCGCTTAACGTCAGAATTGGAAGCGATCCAGCTCAAGTACGATGATTTGGAACGTACAAGCCACGATGAGAAAGACACCGCGCTTGCGATTGAGAAAAGTCTCAGGGAGCATTATGATCAAATGAATAATTTTTGGAAAGGGTGAGTACTTCGTTACGGTACCCTTATTTATCGCTAATGTCTCGGTTATAGCCAAGTAAGTATATCCATCTTTGCGCGATCCGCCGCCTGAGGGCCTATTTTTAGATGGAGTCTGTCAATCAAGAATGTCAGTCCTTACGGGAAGAGCTTGAACGTTACTGTTCGAGTGGGACGGCAGCTCCGCCTCCTCGAGCGATAGAGCTTCAGTATTTCTACCGGAACCAGCCGAAACGTTCCTACTCGGGCAGCGGTGATCTGACGTTGTCTCAAGTGGAGATGGCCAAAGGCAAAGTCATTGACGACGAGTACGACTTCCACCTCTCACCTCTTAAAGAGGTCACTATACCATTGATTTCGACTGCACCTTCCTTGATGGCTCTCGCCGACGACCCTGATCAGGACGAGATGATCAAGGCGAAGCGGATCAAGTCCCCTATCCAAGAGGAGCCCGAGCTAGAGTCTGAATTCGAGGATTTCGGTGGCGCCGCCGTGATGGCGTATCCATTCCCTGCACACCTTCAACCGCCCACAACCAAAGTCGAACCCATACCCATACCGACTCGGACGCCGCCCTCTCGCCAGTCGAGTGTGATAGCTATGTCGGTTACCGCGGATCCATGGCCATCGAGTATCTCCTGTTCCAAACCACGGGACGACGTCATCATGACCAGCCAACCCCCATCTCCTAGTCGTCGCCACTCTTCAGATCGTATGACGATCGTACCGCAGGGTCCCCGTCCCAGCAAGGACACCTACACACGCGAGATGACGGATCTCAAACGGCGGGACTCCACGGAGATGGTGACCAAGGACCACCTCGTGTCCAAGCTGCGTGACCTACTCGACAGCCCTAAACCTGTGTTGTCTCTCCAGCCTCACCGCGCAGAGTTCCCGGAACCAGCGCTTCCACGGTCTACCTCGCGGATGACGACGCCCTCGCGCCCGTCTTCCACTGCACAACTTCCTGGGGCCTCGTCGACGTCAGTTGCGCACTACCCGGAAGATCCTCATGGGACCGACCGGAAGCCGTTGGTGCGGGCCAGCGACGTCGCGATGCAACTAGAGAAGGAGAAACTCGAGAGGGAACGGCGTCGGCTGCGCGAAAGAAGCGGCGAAACTGCCTCGCTGTCCAGCTCGCTCAAGGACGCGACCAATGTCCCGGTCGAGGCGTGTCATCTCTCCCGGCACAAGTCCAAGAGCGGCGGCGGCAAGACCAAAGGGACGTACCCTGTACCTTCCGAGACATAGGCGTGACGCGTGCGTCGT
>JBBPKJ010000561.1:0-21470 GCA_038089195.1 Brasilioporus rufonigricans | reverse complement strand
CCACGCTGTGCGTCTGGGTACCTTTTTGACCGTGAGGTGGAGTGCTAGAACAACCGTCTCAACCCAGTAGGTAGTCGGTGGTGCGACTCTATTTCAAGTTGCGGATGTGGTGGCGGACGTCAACTCATCTCCGCAAATGAGACCCTATCCTTCCAAATCAGGAGACAGTCGTCCTGACTACACAAGGGACACTTATCACACCTTGGATCCGGTCGCGAAGCTTGCCTCAGGGTTGCGGACTAGTGCGAACCCGCCATTCGTCCAATTAATATGCCCTACCACTCATTTGGAGTTGCGAAATCCGTGGATCCACCCCTGTGCCACCTGTCAATGTGTCTCGGGCCGTCCTGCACCCCGGCAAAGCGTAGAAGGCCACCAGGCCACCAGTCCCGTCGTATTACCGCTACCACCCCCTAATAATCCCAAAACTAGGCGAAGTTCCTAACCAGGCGGCTGGCTGCGGTGACCTGATAGGACGGGTGTGACAGAACTTGCCGTGCTGTGAATAATCTAATCATTATGAATCATCATGTTTCGATGCACCATGATATCTATCCACAGCCGCCAACGGGCGTCGCGCGCTAGATCATACTCGACTCCCCTGGGTATGTATATTAATATATACTATGGGCTAGTTGTCACTCCGTTTTCAGCGCTGTTTCCCATTCGCCAACCGACGCAGAACGGTCATGTCAGCTAACCAACTTGCCCCGATATTTGAACCGATATACGGTTTGTTCTACCTCAGTACTGTCATGTCAACGGTATTGTACGGTGTTACATGCATCCAAACGTGAGTACTTTCGATTCCAAAGTGTATTTCAGAAGACATGCTCACTAGTTGGACAGATTCTTTTATTATGTCCAGTCAGTGCCTGTTTCGTATGCTCTTTTGTCAACTTACCATCTCGTCCCTTTAGCTATCGGGACGATCCTTTGCGCATAAAGATTCTTGTAAGTTAACTTGTGAGCATACCAATAATGATAATGTACCGTTCTTCCCAGGTAGTAGTCATGTGGTAAAGCCCATCCTGCTTCAGTTTGCAACACGCCTGATGCTTTGCAATAGGGGATTCAATACAACCCATGAAGCTCTGGGCGTTTGTGGCAGTCAGTTTCTCTGCGGGCACACTACTCAGACACCTAGTTTACTCATATTTCATATAGTTTATAAGTACATTATGGCTGGGCTGGCAAACCCATCTTCATTTGCGACTGGGAGTCCGTGGGTTGTTGCTTTCAGTGCACTATTTGTCACATATTAATATTCTTCCTAGTGAACTCACCGTAGGTCCCGTCCTTGACCTCCTTCGAAGTCGGCTGACAAGTTACAGTCGATGTTCCTCTTCACAGTACTTATTTGTTTTCACACCCGGAATGAGAGCTAATGTTTTCAGGGCCTTGTTTCTGTACTGACACAAGGCTTTTTCGTCCATCGAATCTACATTTGTGTGTATTGACATCCGAGCCCTTATTTCGTTTACTTAGTCACACAGTTAGTAAAAAGAACATTATTCTACCACTCATATGGGTATGAATGTGCACTTATGCGGTTTGGGCCTCATTTGATTGTTATCGTACATAGGTTGTCTTGGCGCTTTTCCAGCTTGGTAACACCTCATGAACATTTGGGTACTGGAATCTGACAAGTTCGTCTATATATTAGCGTGTGTTACGAGTACGCTATCGTTGGTCGTGTTCCCATCAGTAAATGCTGATAATTGCTATCTGAGTTTTTGTCGGAAGAACGTTGTACGGTGTAAATGGGTTCGTTTGTTTCTATTTCCCGGATTACAATCTGCTGATGCATGTTTCATACTCGTTTTCAGCGCACATGATGTTTTGGACGTCAACGTCCTCAATAGCGATGGTCTATTCTCGGTAGGGAGATCCTTCAAGTTTACATCCGAGCAGCAATCCCAACACCTGCTGCAGACCTTATACACCTCGTATTTTTCTGTCGCCGCCGGAGTAGATGTCCTCCTTGCCATTTTCATGACATTCTTACTCATTCGCGAGCGGACCGCCACTGACTTTGCGAGGTAAGCACGCATGGCTATTGGTGAAGGCATATCGCCGACTCAAGGGTATTTGATCATAAATTTTGATCATCAAGTTCGGCGCATCTTTTGCAACGCCTCGCCTTGTTTGCTGTCAATACGGGTACCTGGACGGCCGCATTCGCTTTCTTGCCCCTCTTCTTGGTATGTGTTGTTTGTCACTGGCACGGTTGTCCACGACACTCCCTGATCCACACGCAATAGCTGCATTTCTTGCCATCAAAGTCAATCTACACCCTGTTCTCTGCTGCGCTTTGCCCGCTTTACTGTAATACCCTTCTTGCTAACTTGAACGTGAGGTTATATCTTCGGGGTGAACCAACATACAATGTCACGCTGGACTTGTTGGCGGGTTCGAGTTTGCATGTCTCGGACATCACCAACAACAACGAACAGCTTCAAGTGGCCAAGCCGATTGCCTCACTCAGGGTAGGTCTTCACACCCCCAAGGTGATTTAGTGTTCAATTCCTTATCGGATGCATTTTGAAGGACCACGGATGCGATAACCATCCCAATCGGCCCATCAGAACGGCAGTGGAGAATGTATGAATTCGCGACTGTTTGGCATATACTTGCTCCTCCACCATACTAGATGACTGTATGTCTGACCCCTTCTTTGCGACCTGCTAGTCCCAGGGCTACCGCACACCGCCGGTGACGTATCATGTATTTATGACACGACTTAAAGTAGACAGTTACCTTTACCCAGTGTACACGTACCAATCAACGTCTGACCAAGCTACACGAAAACGGTCAAACATCAGGGATTCCTTCTAGTTCAAGTGGCAGTGATGAATGCTCCTACGAAGTGACCCTCTCTTCGATGCCATCATAGCGGTTATGGTGGAGAGTAAATAGTCGACATCGCTTCCTCAGTCACCAATCCATGGGGTGTCATGGGAGAGCAAGCCACGCACTCAGTCTGGGACTTCGTCAGAGTATAGCATCACTGTGAGATGGTCAGAGATGGGGATGTGGATGGGACAAGGTGCGAGTAACAGGGAGTATGCTACAAACAAGTAGGGGAACATGCACGGTATGCAAGGCGCAATTCGAGATATAGGAATAGACGGACCTGTCGGTATCAGGCAGTGCTTCTCCGACATGAACTATCGTTGTAACCATGAGTATCTCATAGCAGTGAAACGAATGGTGGCATACTGAAACAAGACGCTGATGTTCAGAATGAGACTCAGTCCCCAAACGTTTATAAAGACTGACCAAGCTCGACGAGTGCTAGGACAATCTATATCCAAGGTATGATGTGAGAGGAAAACCACTAAGTGCATACCTCTCACCCGTATAAAAGGCCCAGTAACGTTCCCTTTACTAACTGAACAGCTATGAGCAAATGGGAGCTGACTCGGATATCAGGGCGCACAAAGGTAGATTTGCTGGACCAGAAAGCCTTGCGTTAGTACTGAGACGAGAGCCTAGAGATGTCAGCACTCAATCTGGGAACAATGACAAATAGGTACCGTTATGGTAGTTTGTAGCTACCCGTTGTCAGTGGCCCTGCTGGGGATAAAGCCTACCAAGAGTTCGCTGTGGATGACCGTCAGATATGGAAATATGTGACTCTAAAAGCGATGAGTCACGGAACCCAGTACCAGCACGCTCGTCGAGGAACGGACCACCAGCAACACTCAGAGCTTCACGGAGTGTATTATAGCATCAGATACATTGGCATGAGCTGAAGGAAGATAGGGATCTACAACATAACTGCCACCTGGGAAGGATGATGCATAATCCTTCTCGAGTCGGATCACGGAGAAAACTAACCTACAAAGACCTTTACTATGCACAAAGGATCGTTCTGATAGCTGGAACAATGTGAGTGACATGGTAAGTCAACGAAAGAGCACGTGAGCTCGGGACTTCCGTTCGCGCTGATAATTGAGCCGAACAGCCTAAGCTGCCCAACAACTCTTTCACAACTGAACGAGCCCATTCTATTGGTTGATAGGTAACTAAGCGGCCCAGAAAAGCGTCTTACAAGATGCCTTACAAGGGAACAACCGCTTCAACCTGGCCGGTAGTCGGCGGTGTGACTCCATTTTGGTTGCAGATGCTAGGCTGGTGCAGTGGCGGACCTCAGGCCTGGTGCGTCGTTTACTAGTCTCCACAAGGCAGACCCTATACTTCGAGATCAAAAGCAGTCATTCTGACCTTACGATAGTCACTTACCACACCCGGAGGGGTACGAATATGTTGGCGCGCAGTTTGCCTCAGCGATACCGGCGAGTACGCCACCATTCGTCCGATTAGTATGTCTTATCATTCAACCGGAGTTGCGAAATTCGCGAACCTCTTCTGTGCTTTGTGCCAAGCATTATGCATAGGACCAGTCTAGGCGGTTGCCAGGTACCAACGTGTCCTAGGTCGTCCTCCGCCTTGGCAAAACGTAGAATGCCGCCGGTCCACAAAGTTCTGTCACATTCCCACCACTACCCCCTAATAATTCCCAAACCAGGCCGAGTTCCTGACCAGGTGGCGAGCCACAGTGATCCGACGGGGTACGACAGGACTTATCGTGCGGTGGATAGTCTAAACGTGATGAATCATCATGTTTGATGCGCCATGATATCTATCTGCAGCCACCGACGGGCGGTGCACACCAGATGATACTCGATTCCCTTGGGTAGTATATATACTATTAGCTGGTTGTCACTCCGTATTTGACGCCGTTTCCCATTCGCCAACTGACATAGAACGGAGTTGATATGAGTTATGCCAGCTAACCAACTTACCCCGCTGTTTGGACCGATATACGGTTCGTTTTACCTCGCTACTGTCATGTCGACGGCATTGTACGGTGTTGCATGCATGCAAACGTGAGTACTTGTGATTCTAAAGTGTATTTCAGGAGACGTTCAGTAATTGGATAGATCCTTCTATTACGTCCAGTCAGAGCTTGTTTTGTGCGCTCTTCCATCAGCTCACCACATGTCATTCCTTCAGCTATCAGGACGATCCTTTGCGCACAAAGATCCTTGTAAGTTAACTTGTGAGTATACCAATATTGATAGTGTACTATCCTTCCCAGGTAGCAGTTATGTGGTAAAGCTCCATCTTGCTTCAGCTCACAACATGCCTGATGCTTTACTATAGGGCATTCAATACAATTCATCGAGCTCTCAGCATTTCCGGCAGTCAGTTTCTCGACAGACACACTACTCAGATGTCTAGTTTACCCATGCTTCATATAGATTATAAGTATATTATGGCTGGGCTGGCAAACCCATCTTCATTTATGACGGGGAATCCGTGAGTTGTTGCTTTCAGAACATTATTTGTCGCATATTAACATTTTCCGTAGTGAACTTGTCGTAGGTCCCGCTCTTGGCATCCTTAGAAATCCACTGACAAGTTACAGTTAGTGTTCCTCTTCACGGTACCTATTTGTTTTCATGTTAAGAATGAGAGCTAATATTTTCAGCCCCTTGTTGCCATACCGACACAAGGCTTTTTCGTTCATCGAATCTACATTTGTGTGTATTGACATCCGAGCCCTTTTTTCGTTTACTTAGTCACACAGTTAGTAAGAAGAACATTATTCTACCACTCATATGGGTAATGAATGTGCACTTATGCGGTTTGGCCTCATTTGATTGTTATCGTGCATAGATTGTCCTGGCGCTTTTTCAACTTGGTAAGACCTCATGAACATTTGAGTACTGAAATCTGACAGGTTTGTCTATATATTAGCTTGTGCTACGAGTATGCTATCGTTGGTCACATTCCCATCGGCAAATGGTGACAACTTCTATCTTAGTTTATGTTGGAAGAATGTTGTACGGTATAAATGGGTTTGTTTGTTTCTATTTTCCAGATTTCAATTCGCTAACGTATACTTCCTACTCGTTTCTAGTGTGCGTGATGTTGTCGATCTCAATGATCTCAGTAGCAACGGTTTATTCCCGGTAGGGAGATCCTTTAAGCTTGCATCCGAGTAGCAATCTCAATATCTGCTGTAGTCCTTATACACATCGTATTTTTCTGTCGCCGCTGGAGTAGACGTCCTCATTGCAATTTTTATGACGTTCTTACTCATCCGCGAGCGGTCCGCCACTGATTTGTCAAGGTAAGCGCGCATGGCTATTGGTGAAGGCATATCGCCGATTCGAGAGAGTATCTGATCATGAATTTTGGACCGCAAGTACGGCACATCTTTTGCAACGCCTCGCCTTATTTGCGGTTAATACGGGCACTTGGACGGCCGCATTCGCTCTCTTGGCCCTTATCTTGGTATGTGTTGTTTGTCACTGGCACGCTCGTCTACGACACTTCCTGATCCAGGCTCAATAGCTGCATTTCTTGCCGTCTAATGCGGTCTACTGTGTGTTTTCTGCTATGCTTTGTCCACTTTACTGTAATACCCTTCTCGCTAACTTGAACGTGAGAGCATATCTTCGGGGTGAGGCAACGTATAATTTCGCCCTGGACTTGTTCGCACGTCCAAGTTTACTGGCATCGGACATTACCAACTTCGGCAATGAACAGCTCCAAGGTGCCAAGCCGATTGCTTCACTCAAGGTGGGCTTTCTCTGTCCCAAGGTGATTTAGTGTTTGATGGCTCATTGAATGCGTTTGGAAGACTAAGAACGTGGTAACGATCCCGCATATCAATCGGACCATTAGAACTGTAGTGGAGGATGTATGAACTCGTAACTCTTTGCCATGTACTTGTTCCTCCGCCATACTAGACGACTACTATATGTCTGACCCCTTCCTTGCGACCTGATGGTCCCAGGGCTACCGCGCACCGTCTCAGCTGGTGATACATCACCATGTATTTATGGGATGACGTGAAGTAGACAGCTGCAATTGCCCTATGCACATGTATCAATCAACCAACGACTAAGCTACACGAAAACGATCAGATATCAGACAGCGACAAATGTTGAGATTCCCTCTGGTCCAAGTAAGTAGCAATAATGAACGCTCTTGCAAAGTAACCCTCTTCTTCAACCATCTCCCTTTCGATGCCATTACAGCAGTCATGGTGAAGGGCAAATAGTCGAGATTGTCCCCTCAGTCACCGATCCATGTGGTATCATGGGAGAGCAAGCCACGCACTCACTCTGGGATTTCGCTGAGGATCATCAGAGCATAGCGTCACTGCGGGATGGTCAGAGGTGGGGTGTGGAGGGGAGAAGGTGCGAGGAACATGGATAGAGATAGAGGGATGATAGAAAACGAGCACTATGAATGCATCTAGCACGCGGCTATCGAGTGATAACAAACTTCGTACGGTCAGCTCGAGTAAGTAAAAGGTATTCGGTATAAAGGGCTCACCTCAGTCGTGTGCGGTAGAACGGACTGAGGTGTACCAGATCGAAGTACCTCCATTATTGTATCGAAGAAAGGGGATACAAGGATCATAGACAAGATCCGTGTTAGCAATGTACACAAGAATATAGAGAAATGAAGCTACGCGATACGAAAGAATGGAGCGTCCATACGGCCTGTAAGTAAGCGGGCAGTGTAGCGCATGGGCCATGCGCACGTCCGGTGATCGACGGCGTCGGTGCGGTCGCGGCTGTGCGTGCGCTTGCTAATCCCGACAAGGGAGAGGGAGCGCAACTCGATCTCGATGTTCGGGTCGAAATGCACGGTGGAGATGGTGATGAGGCTGGGTGAATATGAAAAGTTTGGGCATGGTGTCAGCGCGACGAACGGAAGACTAACGCAAACGAATAAGTATCGTTCCTAATGATTGTCTTGGCGGGCTGTTCGGCGCAGCGGAGATACGAAACACCGTGACTTGAGGGTGAATTCTGTGTGACCCATTTATCGATGTGCAGTAGGTGTATTGGTGAGAAGAAAGAGCTGGTGGGACGAAAGCGAGGAGAACTTTCAACTTCTTGAATTGCTGGGAACTTGCTCTGGATAAAGAAAGGGCGAAGTCGTCTTGGCGGATGTAAGACATGATGCATGATGCATCAGCGCTGAGTATCGATCACTGCAGGCACGGACGACATGAATAGATTAAAACAACCGAACAGCACCCATCCACCGAGACGCTGCTCGTGCGCAGGACCCTGTCTTGGACGCTTAACAGGGTTACGTACGATATGTTACTCATAATTAAAACCGTGCCACAACGTCCGCATTGAACCGCCGGGGTCAACCCAACGTGAACGAACACGACGACCAGTGTGAACACCGCCTTGTCGAGACTGGCAGAGACCCAGGCCCACCCATGCTCCAATTGCACCCGCCTCTATTCAAATTAGCCCGAGGGTGGTGACCCGGACTTGGAAGTGAGAACGTGAGGGTGGATTTGGTATTTGAAATGCCGGCTTCTAAACCAGCGGACTTGGTGCGTTGCTTGCCTTCGCCACGAGGTCGACTTGGAGAGACTTGCCATAGTCACGCTAACAGCCTTCGGCAGATGTACAAGCTTGAACGATCGCCGATCACAGTTATGATCCTCGGACCGATGAGAAGGACGTTTCAAGCTTGACAGCGAAACTTCATCATGTACAGCATGGCCACTGCTATCGCCACCCAGTCTCCAAGGTCAGGCCCTTAGGTTGTGATTGGAAGATGATGTTTTTGGCGCACCAATCCCGCGAGGACCGGTTGCAGTCGAGAACATTACGCCGAGGGCAATCTATCTGTCGCAGCTAGTGAGCACTGCATGCAAGATTTGTTCTACTATTTGATGTGTATATATCCCACAGCTGACCGCGGCTTCAGCGCTGTTTCCCTATCGACTGACATCGAGTCATGTCGGTCAACCCACTTCCCCCTCTGTTTGGACCATTACACGGTCCGTTCTATCTCGGTACCGTCCTGTCGACCGCATTTTACGGGGTCACATGCATGCAAACGTGGGTACCGTTCACCATAAAGCACGTCGCAGTGATGGAACAAAACGCATTCTCACTACATGGATAGGTTCTTTTATTATGTCCAGTGAGGTCCCAGTTTTGCATGCTTTGTCATCAGCTTATCATGTCACCGCCAGCCCCAGCTATCAAAACGACCCGTTACGCACGAAGATCTTTGTGAGTAAGCATACAAGAGATCGCAGAATGACAATACACTGCCTATCCCAGGTAGCAATTATATGGTAAAGCCCAATCTTGCTTCGATTTGCAACGTGCCTGACACTCCGCTATAGGGCGCTCAATACAACGCACGAAGCTTTGAATGTTATCGGTGGTTCGTTTCTCAACACACAACATTCAGACATCTAGTTCATATTGTGCTCCGTGCAGTTTACAAATTCATCATGGCTAGCCTTGTAAACCCATCATCATTTACAGCAGGGAATCCGTGAGTCGTTACTTTCAAAATCCTATTTCAAGTGTGTTGATATTCTCACTAGTGAACTATTTGTGTGTCCCATCATTTTCGTCCTTGGAAGCTCCATTGACAGGTTATAGTTATTGCACCTCTTGACGGTACCTACTTGTGTTCTACCCAGAACAAGTGCTGACATCCCCAGGTCCTAGTTGCGATACCAGTACAAGGCTTTTTCGTCCATCGAATCTATATTTGTATGTCGACATCCAAGTCCTTTTCTCATTCGCTCACAGTCAGTCAGTCGGTGGAAGAAACATTCTCGGGCCACTTATATGGGTAAGGAATGAGCATTCGAGTAGATTCACTTTCGCTTCATTCCTGTGATATAGGTTGCTCTAGCGCTTGTCCAGCTTGGTGAGGCTTCGTAATTGTTGCAGAACTCGAAGTTAACAATGTTTTTAAACGTCAGCTGGTACTACCGGTGCGCCATCGTTGGTCGTGTTCACGTCAGTAAATACTTAATTATACAATCGCAGTTTGTGTCTGGAAGGCGCTGTATAGTACAGATGAGTTCGTTCGCTTCTATTTCCTGAGGTACAATTTACTTATGCATACTTCCTGTTCGTTTCCAGCCATGCACATACTGTTGAGATTGGTGCACTCAGCTGTGGGCTGTTCAATGTAGGAATATCTCCACGTCCAATCGACGATCTCAACATCTGCCACTCAGACCATAGGAACCTTGTGCCTGTCTGTAGCTGCCGGGGTAGACGTTGTAATCTCCATTTTCGTGATGTTCTTACTCGTCCGCAAGCGGACCGCCACTATCTTCACAAGGTAAGCACACAAGGCTACCTGTCACCTCGAGAACATATCTGATCACAGATCTCAACTTTCAAGGACGGCAAACGTTTTGCAACTCCTCGCTGTACTTGCAGTGAACACAGGTATCTGGCCGACCACGTTCGCCATCTTGACTGTCGTCTTAGTGCGTAGCATTCTTCGCTGCACATACACTTTCTGCAGTATGCTACCCTGACCCGACCACTATAGGCGCATCTCTTCCCAACGAGGATGCTCTACACTATATTCATCATGCCACTTTGCTCAGTCTACTGTAACACGTTTCTTGCAAACCTGAACGTGAGAGCGTATTTCAGGGGTGATGCGACGCACAACATCGGCATGGACTTGTTGGAAAGTGCAAGTCTTCGGATATCCAGAAACATCAGGGGCGACAAAACAGCTCAGAGGAGCAAGGTTGTTCTCTCCTTCACGTGACGTGAGGTGGGTCTTCTCCGCCCTGGATGATTCGATGGTCAATGGCTTATTGAATCCGTTCGGAGGTGATGCATGTCCTGTATGCCGACCAGTCCACCCCGACCATGGAGGATATGTAGACTTGTGACAGTTTGACAATGGAGCACTGGACTCGAACACGACCATCTCCTTGGACATGTACTTTGTTCTTCCACCTTCGAGGAGCACTGTTTGTTTGGACGTACTATGAAACTATGTCTGACTTCTTACTTACGACTAGCTAGGCCCAGGGACATAGTATACCAGTCCAGCCTGCGACGGATGATTATGTACTTATAGGAACGATCGGACAGGATAAACCTGCTCACCTACCCATCAATCCATTGATACTCGATGATTAGACAGTTGACAGCAAAACGTTTGACGATGTGTTCTCCACTTGTCACGGATCTATATTTGCTCGGATTTGTTGCGGTAACACAAGTCGAAAGGGCCTCAGTCGTCGTGTCGTGATTGGAGCTACAGAAGGAAGCAATCGATTGACAGGTGGGGGACATGCCTTGCATATTGCTGATATTCTTTGCTGGTGGGGTTACCACTCAATGAAGCGTCAAGCGGGGCATGACATTGCTCCAACGTGCTAGTAAGTCCCCCGCATTGACGATGGTAATTACTGGCTAAGCGATATTGTCAGCGCTTGGCTCGAAGTCATGCTTCCAAATCTAAAATACGATAGGAACCGTGGGCTGAAAGCACCGTGTATACGTGTTTTGAACTTCTAGTCCTCCGGCCTGCCAACAGCTGAACGAGTCAAAATCGATCGAGAGATACGAGACCACCAACATGTACGTACAGAATTCTGGAATGACGAGGTGACGGTCCTGTAATCTCCAAACACAAGGTCAGCACGAGCACAATCAAAAACATGGCGCACGCATACCTGAATATGTGAGTGCTCCTGCTTCAAGCTCCTGTGAGAGTAGTTTGGCACGAACAGGAGGGTACGAGAGGAGTCTCGAGTTATGTTGTTATTGGTCAATCTTTCGATTGAAGAATGCCTCGTCGAGATCCAGCCCCAAAGCAACGGAACGCACCACAGCTACGTGCAACTCGTGGCACGTCTGTCAACACCGTGAGAGAGGATCCCCGTACAGAGACCAACGACGACCCACCTGGAAGAATTGGGGCACGATTTATTTGAACCCATATGTTCTTCCAGATTGGATTCTAAACGCGACTGATCTCCGTCATTTCATGTCTGGGACCTTGGCGCATTGGCAAGGCTGCTATTTCGAATGCATCAGCAGACTGTGTGACGCGTTCCCAGCCTACCTAGACATCACTCCGGTTAGTGCGAGGGTTTTCCCAGGCGACTTGGTCCTATATCCAGCCCTCAGCAGTACCAGTTAGACATGAAGCTCGGAGCGCTTACCTTGATGTCCTGTGATAGACTGAAGAACGCTACGTTCTACAAAACGCGTGTCAATCATCGTACGCAAACGAGTGATGCATGCCAAAGTCCTACTTACCTTGTTAAACATGCCGTTAACTACATCTGCAGGTATGCCATAACCACTCAAATATACAAATCCAGCCCCTTTGAAGTTCTTCACGAAGTCGTCGGCAACGCGACATTTCTCCAAGGGCACGACATTCACACGGAAGACAGACATGTCGATTATTGGAATGTGGAAGGCCGAACAGGGACTGCTAGACATTTATGGAATCAAGGGAGCAAGTGTAATGAAGTAGAAAACAAGCCAGCTGCTATAATTGTTATTTTAAAAATATCCAAATATAGTTATTTGAGGGGAGTAGTGGCGCTTTTGGATTGCTTACATAAGTAAACGGATGATGATGTTACATTACATATATGTCAATGTCTGTCCCAATATAGGATAATGCCATGTCAACAGCAAACAGCATTGTACAGTGTTGCGTGCATGCAAAAATGAGTACTTTGATTCTAACTCGTGTTTCAGGAGACAGTTATTTAGAACTGTAGAATACCCTAGTGAAGTAGTCACTACGGTAAGAACTACAGTAGCGTGCGATGTAAGTGGTGCTTAGGTAAGCAAAGAAGCGTAGGTAATCAACCCCAAATATTCCAACAACTCAACACTTGGACAGATCCTATTATGTCTAGTCAGAGCTTGTTTCGTGTGCTCTTTCATCTACCGACCCTATCATCCAAGATGTTCTAGTTATCGAAATGATACTTTACACGTAAAGATCCTTGTCAAATTACAGTCAGTGTTCCTCTTCACTTACCTATTTGTTTTCACACCCGGAATGAGAGCTAATATTTTCAGGTCCTTGTTACCGTACCCACATAAGGCTTTTTTGTCCAGCGAATCTACGTTTGTGTGTATTGACACCCGAGCCCCTTTCCCGTTTACTCAACCACACTAAGCAGAACGTTGTTCTACCGTTTATATGGGTAGGAGGTGTGTACTTATGTGATTTTGGTCTCATTTGGTTGTTATCATGCGTAGGTTGTCCTGGCGCTTTTCCAGCTTGGTAAGATCTCATGAACATTTGAGTACTGAAATCTGTCAGATTCATCTATATATTAGTTTGTGCTACGGGTGTGCTATCGTTGGTCGTGTTCCCATCAGTAAATGGTGATAGCTGCTATCCTGGTTTTGTTGGAGGAATGTTGTACGATGCAAATGGGTTCGTTTGTTTCTATATCTAGTCTTATAATTCGCTAACGCACGTTTCCTACTCATTTCCAGTGTCTGTGATGTTATGGACGTCAATGTTTTCATAGCGACGGTCTATTCCCGGTTCCGCGAGCGGACCGCCACCAACTTTACGAGGTAAGCGCGCGCGGCTGCGGGCGAAGGCATATAACCGATTCGAGAGAGTATCTGACCATGAATTCTGATCCGCAAGTACGGCGCATCTTTTGCAGCGCCTTGCCATGTTTGCGGCCAATACGAGTACCTGGACGGCCACATTCGCTCTCTGGCCCTTATCTTGGTACATGTTGTTTGTCACTGGCACGTTCGTCTACGAGGCTTCCTGATCTAGACGCAATAGCTACATTTCTTGTCTTCGAATTCGATCTACTTCGTGGTCTCTGCTGTGCTTCGCCCGCCTTACTGTAACGCACTTCTCGCTAACTTGAACGTGAGAGCGTATCTTCGGAGTGAGGCGACGTATAATGTCACTCTGGACTTGTTCGCAGGTTTGGGCTTGGGTGTCTCGGACGTTACCAGCAGTAACGAATAGCTTCAAGTGGTCGAGGTTGTCGCCTCACGCAAATTGGGTCTTCTCAGCCCCCAGATGATTTAGTATTTAAGCAATGGCTTATCGGATGGGTTTGGAAGGACCACGGACGTGATAACGATCACAGCGCCAGTGGAGAGTGTGAACTCATGATTGTTTGGCATGAGCTTGTTCGTCCGCCATACTAGATGACTATGTCTGACCCTTTCCTTGTGATCCGCTAGCCCCAAGGATACCGCGTACCGCCTCAGTTGGTGACGCATCATCGTGTATCTGTGGTGTGGCTTAAGTTAAACAATTACTTTTGTCCTATGCACACGCACTAACCAACCAACGAATAAGCGACGCGAATACAATCAAATGTCAGACAACGACAAACTCGGTATACCCTCCAGTCCAGGTAAATAGACGCAATGAATACTACTGCAAAGCGCTCCTCTTCTTCGACCATCTCTAGAGCCACGCAGTTTGTTTTCGACGTTGCTAAAGAGGATCAGCGATTACGACGTCACTGTGGGGATGGTCAGAGGTGGAGACATAAGAGAGGGGTCAGAACATGGAAAGAGAGAAGAAAGGAGAGGGGCACCTCGATCTCAACGTTCGGGTTGAATTGCGCGGCGCCGACGGTGATGAGGCTAGATAAGCGTGAAAAGACAAGGCGTGGTGTCAGCGCGACGAATGGAAGACCAAAGCGAACGAATAAGCGACATACCTGATAACCATCTCGTCGGGTCGTTGGTGCCACGAAGGTGTCCCAAGCGAAAGACAATTATGTCTGAATCGCGTGAGGGCGAATTCGGTATGACCCCCTCATCTATGTATGGCGGGTGTGTTGGTGAAAAGGAAGGGCTAATGGGACGAAAGCGAGAAGTTCTCGTGATTGACACACCAGGCTTCAGGGAAGGAATCACTGGGAACCTGCTTTGAACAGAGAATGAGTGAAGTCGCCCTGGCGGATGTAAGGCATGATGCATGAGCATCGAACGCTGTGCGGACACGAACAGCACGAGTAAATGAAAACGACCGAACAGCACTCGTTCATGCATCGACACGGCCGCCTGGCAGGGGTACGCATGATACGTCACTGATGATCAACCCCTTCAAACTGTGCCGCAACATTTGCGTTCCCTGGGGTCATATCCAGCGTGAATGACCACGACGACCAGTGTCAGCGCTAGCCTGTCGAAGGTATGAATCTTGTCAAGTTTCGTTGACCCTAACCCAGACAAGGACCCCAGCCCACCAGTGCGCCAATCACACTCGCCCACGCAAGTTCATTCAAATTAGGGCGAGGACCCGGAAGTGACAACGTGAAGGCGGACTTGGTATTTGGGATACCGGTTTCTAAATCAGCAGGCTTGGTGTGTCACCTGCCTTTGCAACGAGGTCGACGGCGCAGAAAAATACACCGCAATGAATTCGTGAAACGGAAGTGTCGTTTAATGAAACAATTCTATGCGGCATGCGTGAGAAAAGGACGAATTCGAGACTTGAAGGCCCATGACACATTCTGTCGAATAACCGACGAGGATCATGAAACGACTCCCTCTGGTGCGCAGGGTCTGGTTTTGGGGGACTTGCGACAGTCAGCTAACAGCCTCTGGTAGATCTACAAGCTTGAGCTTGAACAATCCCCAATCACGGTTATGATTCTCGGGCTGATAACAAGGAAGTTTCAAGTGTGACAGCGGAACTTCATCACGTACAGCACTGGCACTGCTATCACCACCTAGCCTCCCCGAGCTAGGCCCCTAGTTTGTGATTGGAAGACGGCCGTTCTGGTGCAGCATTCCCGCGAGGACCGGTAGCCTAGTGAGACCTTCCTGTGCAGTCACGCGATTGATATCTGTCTTTCCAAGCCGGTGAGCATTGCATGCAAGATTCGTTCTGCCATTTGATATGTATATATCCCACTAGCTGACTGCGGGATCGGCGCTGTTTCTCTATCGACCGACGTTAAGTGGAGTCGATACACCGAGTCATGTCGGCCAACCCACTTCCCCCTCCGTCTGGACCATTACACGGTCCGTTTTATCTTGGTACCGTCCTGTCGACCGCACTTTACGGGGTCACATGCATGCAAACGTGAGCACAGTTCGCCATAAAGTACATCGCGGTGGTGGAACAAAACGCATTCTCACTATATGAATAGGTTCTTTTATTATGTCCAGTGAGGACCTAGTTTCGCATGCTTTGTCGTCAGCTTACCATGTCACCGCCGGCCCAAGCTATCAAAACGACCCGTTACGCACGAAGATCTTTGTAAGTACTATAACCTTGCGAGAGATCACGGAATGACACTGCACTGCACCTCTCAGGTAGCAATTATGTGGTAGAGCCCAATCTTGCTTCGATTTGCAACATGCCTGACACTTCTCCATAGGGCGCTCAATACAACGCACGAAGCTTTGAATGTTATCGGTGGTTCGTTTCTCAACGCACACAATACTCAGACATCTAGTTCATATTGTGCTCCGTGCAGTTTACAAATTCATCATGGCTAGCCTTGTAAACCCATCATCATTTACAGCAGGGAATCCGTGAGTCGTTACTTTCAAAATCCCATTTTAAGTATGTTGATATTCTCACTAGTGAACTATTTGTGTGTCCCATCGTTTTGGTCCTTGGAAGTTCCATTGACAGGTTATAGTTACTGCACATCTTGATGGTACCTACTTATGTTCTGCCCAGAACAAGTGCTGACATCCCCAGGTCCTGGTTGCGGTACCAGTACAAGGCTTTTTCGTCCATCGAATCTATGTTTGTATGTTGACATCCAAGTCCTTTTCTGATTCGCTCACAGCCAGTCAGTTGGTGGAAGAAACATTCTCGGGCCACTTATATGGGTAAGGGATGGGCATTCGAGTAGTTTCATTTTTGCTTCATTCCTGTGATGTAGGTTGCTCTAGCGCTCGTCCAGCTTGGTGAGGCTTCGTAATTGTTACAGAACTCAAAGTTAACGATGTTTTTAAACGTCAGTGGGTGCTGCTGGTGTGTTATCCTTGGCCGCATTCATGTCGGTAAATGTTTAATATACACTGACAGTTTGTGTCTGGAAGGCGCTGTATGGTCCAGATGAGTCCGTTTGTTTATATTTCCTAGATTACGATTTGCTCATGCATGCTTCCCATTCATTTCCAGCCGTGCACATATTATGGAGATCGGGACTCTCATCTGTGGCGGGTTATTCAATGTAGGAATATCTCCACGTTCGAACGATGATCTCAACATCTGCCACTCAGACCATAGGAACCTTGTGCCTGTCTGTAGCTGCCGCGGTAGACGTTGTAATATCCATTTTCGTGACGTTCTTACTCGTCCGCAAGCGGTCCGCCACCGTCTTCACAAGGTGAGCACGCACGACCACCTGTCACCTCCTCGAGAACATATCTGATTATGGATCTCTATTTTCAAGGACCACACACGTATTGCAACTCCTTACCGTACTTGCTGTGAATACGGGTACATGGACGGCCATGTTCGCCATCTTGACTGTTATTTTAGTGCGTGGCGTTTCGTCGCAGCAGATACCTTTCTTTTTTCCACGTGTCATCCTGACTTGACTGCTATAGGCGCATCTATTCCCGACTCAGGTGCTCTACGCCATAACCATCCTGCCACTATGTTCTGTCTACTGTAACACGCTCCTCGCAAACTTGAACGTGAGGGTGTATTTCCGAGGTGATGCGACGTACCACATCGACATGGACGTGTTGGAAAATGCAAGTCTCCGGATGTCCAGAAGCAGCAGGAGTGACAAACGGCGGGCAATGTTGTTCTCGCCCTCATGTGAGGTGTGTTTTCACCCTCGTAGATGATTTAATGGTCAATGGCTTATCGAATTCGTTTTGAAGACCGCGGAGGAGTTGCCTGTCCTGTATGCCGACCAGTCCACCACGACGATGGAGGATGATGTGTAAACCTGTGATGGTTTGACAGTGGGGGGCTAGACTCAAAAATGACCATCTCTTTGGACATCTACTTTGTTCTTCTACCTTTGAGGAACACTGGTTCTGGGACATCCTATATGCTTAACTTCTTGCTTATGACTAGGTAGGCCCAAGGACATGATATACCAGTCCAGCTTGCGACGGATAGTTATGTACTTATAGGGACGATCAGACAGGATAAATCTGCTCATATACACATCGATCGATTGATACTCGATTAGATGATTATCTAGTCATAAGTGGCAGCCAAACGTCCGATGATGGATTCTTCGCTTTTTACGGACTTGTATCTACTCAGATTCACTGCGGTAACACAATTCGGAAGGGCCTCGATCATCGCATCGTAATTGGGGCTGCAGATGAAGGCAATCGATTGACGGGTAGGGATGATGCCTTCCGCGTTGCTGGTATTGTTTGCTAGTGGGGCTACCACCCAATGAAGCATCGAGCGGAGCACGTCATTGCTCCAACGCGCTAACAACCCCCCGCATTGACGACGACAGTTCTTGGCTAAGCAATGTCGTCAGCGCTTGGGTCGAAGTCGTGGTTCAGAATCTCGACGTATGATAGGAACCGCAGGCTGAAAGCGTTGCGTATGCGGGTTGTGAACTTGTAGTCCTCCGACCTGGCAGACGAACAAGTCAAGATCGATCAAGAGACACAAGGCCACCAGCATGTACGTACGGAAACCTGGAATAACGAAGTGATGGTCCGGGAATTTCCAAATACAAGGTCAGCACGAGCACGACCCCAAACATGGTGCACAGATACCTGAATGGACATGTGCTCTTGCTTGCCCCTCTTGTGAGAGTATTTTGGCGCGAACAGGAGGGTACGAGAGGAGCGTCAAGTTACGTTGTTGATGGACAATCTTTCGATTGAAGAAGGCCTTGTCAACATCTAGGCCCAAAGCAACGGAACGCATGACAGCTACATGCAACTCGTGGCACATCTTTCAACACCATGAGAGATGATCCTCACACAGAGACCAATGACGACCCACCTGGAAGAATCGGAGGATGGTTTGTTTGAACCCAGGAACATCAGCTTCCTTTGGCCACTTGTTCTTCCAGATGGGATCTTAATCGCGAGCGATCTCCATCGTTTCTTTCATGTCTGGGGCCTTGGCGCGCAAGCCTGCTATCTTGGACGGATCGGTGGACTATGTGACGCGCTCCCGGTCTAGCTGGACATAAACTCGGTTGGGGCGAGGGTCGTCCCAGGCGACTTGGTCCTGCATCCACCTCTCAGCGTTCGTCCGGACCTGGAGGGAAAAGCGCTTGCCTTGACGTCTTGTGGTAAACTGAAGAACGCTGCGCTCTACAGAACACGCGTCAATCGACGTACACGCTAGCCGGACGAGCAACGACCTCACCTTTCTAAACACGCTGTCAATCGCGTCTGGAGGTATGCCATGACCACTCAAGTACACAAAGTCAGCCTTTTTGAAGTTCTTCGTCGGCAACGCGACATTCGCACGGAAGACAGAGAAGTCGATTATCGGAATGTGGAAGGTCGAGTGGGAACGTGTGTCCTGAATGTAGGTGGGTGAGAAGGCTTCGTCTGCCAGAAATGTATCGCAGATACAGACCCCAGGGCGGGTGCTATAGCTTTGCCTTGGCAAAGGACTCTACGGAAAACGAGCGAATGACGCAAGGCAGACATGCCCTCGCCGCACGATTATTGTTTTAGGTTTACCGCGACGAGCCGAAAAGCAAAAGGTATAGAAGCATCAATGACTTATTCAACGTCCATTTATCAGGTGTTGCTTACTACTAGGGCTTTGGCCGTCTACGCTAGCAGTGTTCTCGCAAACCCCACTCACGTTTTTCTTCCCCCATAGTGACACCCTTATCGCTCGAGCTCTTTGAATCCTTCTACTTGCTACGATCAGCTCGAGTCTATGCAAGATCTTGTCCAGTCCATTACCCTCTGCCGTGAAGCACTCCAACTTTGTCCACCGGGACACCCTTATCGCCCGGTGTCTCTGAGCAGGCTCGCGGGCTGTCTTTCCACTCGCTACAACCATCTTGGGGTTCTGCAGGATCTCGAAGAAGCCATTGTTTTCGACAGAGAAGCACTGCAGCTTCGCTCTCATGGACACCCTGATCGCTCAAAGTCTTTGAACAACCTTGCGGTTGATCTTTCCATGCGTTCAAAGCGGCTTGGGACCATGGGGGATCTGTGTGAGGCTATTGTCCTGGGTCGAGAAGCAATCGACCTTTGCCAGCAAACACACCCTGATCGTTCAATGTCCTTGAGCAACCTTGCGGACCACCTCTTCACTCGTCACAAGCAACTTAGGGACCTGGAAGACCTGGACGAGGCCATCGACCTTGGCCAAGAGGTACTCCAGCTTCGTCTTCAAGGACACCTTGTTCACTCGGTGTCTTTGCACAACCTCGCATTTTATCTCTCCACTCACCAGAAGCAACTTGGGAACATGGAAGACCTGGACGACGCTATTAACTTCAGACGAGAAGCACTCCAGCTTCGTCCGGAAGGACACCCTGATCGCTCAACATCTTTGCACAACCTCGCAGTTTATCTTTCCATTCGCCACGAGCAACTTGAGAACATGAAAGACCTGGACGAGGCTATTGACCTTGGACGAGAAGCACTTCAGCTTCGTCCACAGGGACACCCTGATGGTTCGACATCTTTGCACACCCTCACAGCTGATCTCTTCACTCGCTACACGCTACTCGGGGCCACAGAGGATTTGGAAGAAGCCATTGACCTCGGCCGAGAAGTACTCCAGCTTCGTCCACAATGACACCCTGATCCCTCAATGTCTTTGCACAGCCTTGCAGTTCACGAGAAGCACTCAAGCCTCGTCTGGAAGGACACCCTGATCGCTCAATATCTTTGCACAATCCTGCATTTTGTCTCTCCACTCGCCACAAGCAACCTGGGGACATGGAAGACCTGGACGAGGCCATCGACCTTGGCTGGGAAGCACTCCAGCTTTGTCTGAAAGGACACCCTGATCGCTCAGTGTCTTTGCACAACTTCGCAGTTCATCTCTTCACTCGCCACAAGCGATTCGGGGCTATGGAGGATCTAGACGAGGCCATTGACCTCGAACGAGAATCACTCCAGCTTCGTCCACAAGGACACCCTGATCACTCAGTATCTTTGTTCAACCTCGCATTTTATCTTTCCACTCGCTACGAAAAGCTTGGGACCATGGATGACCTGGACGAGGCTACTGCTCTCCGCCGAGAAGTCCTTTAACTTCGCTTTAAAGGCTACCTTCATCGCTCAAAGGCTCGGATTTCGATACTCCCACCATGACCCATGGATCTTTGTGAGCCACCTTGCATTTTAACCTCGGCACTCTGTTCTGACGGTTGTGGTAGCTGAATGACGAGTCTGGTCGTCTATCCGGCCCTTCCCTAGTGCGACTTCATTACTTCTCACGTTGCATCTGCAACTAGCAACCGATCTTACAAAGTGTAGCCTAAGGAGTATCATACATTACAAGATAGTCTGTCATATATAGTAAGGACGCACATGGCGAACCTATCTACTCATCCCTCATCCTCTCCCAACACGTGCACCGCGCTTTCCTCCCTCGGCACAGGTGCATACCACTTGGACCCGTCCCTCGGACTCGTCAGCTCGATCTCACCATTCGGAGGTGCAGAAAAGACAACCTGAGTGTGCGTCGGCGTGTCGGCGTTCCTCCCAGATGTCGGGTACAGG
>JBBPKJ010000560.1:0-21488 GCA_038089195.1 Brasilioporus rufonigricans | reverse complement strand
ACGGTTGCGGCGGGGTGTGCGAATGGTCCACGGGATAGCAACGAAAACGACGATGAGAGCGATAATGCCGACGAGGGCAAAGATGCCACCCTCCAAGGAAGGATCCTGCGAGAATGATTTGTGGGGGGCGGCAGTCGCAGACGAAGCGGAAAGCGTGCTGGTGACATAGACGACGCTAGGACCATCAGAGGATGTATAGACAGTTTCGGAGACCGACGGTGTTGAAGTTGCCGTCGGTGTAGGTGCGGCCGAGGGGCTGGTAGAGGTCGTCGATCGTACCCTGCAATCTCAGTCAGAGATCACACAGAACCCGGGAGACGCTTACGAGGTAGTTGTCTGTACTGAAGAAGCTGAAGGAGTTGTCAAGCCAGTCGAACTGGAAGATGAATGGGTGAGGGGAGTGCTTGATGTCGTAATAGAGGAGGGTCCTAACGACGGCAAGATGAGAGATGGAACATTGCTGACAAGACTGGTCAATCCACCAACTACTCCACCAAGACCTGAGGAGTTCCCTGTATTCTGCGGGGCCGCGGCAGCTGTTGTGGCTTGGTTCGCGGGGCTTGCTATCGAGCCTCCAGGACTGCAGGGAAATCAGGGTCGAGTGTAACTACGCAAAGCAGGGACTGACATTAAACCACCCAGGACTACAGTTGCAAGATGCACTGAAAACGAACACCCAATTTGAGACAAGGCACTTACCTCCGTCAAGGCCCTGCCTTTTATTGAGAAGACGGTAGTGAAAACCACGGAATGGGTCCATGACCAGATGACTACTTAACGAGCGAGAAAGGAATGACCTGTGAGTGTATCCGGTAGTGTCTTAAGTCAAATGAAATGGCTTTCGGTGCATGGACGTGGAAGGGAACGTAGACAAAGAAAGAGACGACGACGGGTTGGACCCGAAAAGTTGTATGGAATCCGCTCCCACTCCACGTTTGATCTTGTCAACTCATGTCTCGTTGGCATCGCGACGGCAACTTTATCATAGATACAACCCAAATAGCTCGCGCGACACTACAAGTACAGGTACACCAGCGACTCGGAATCAGATGCTACACAACTCACGGACAACCCTCTCGATCTCAACGACTAGACCTGGTCACCAAGCCATAGCTCTCTCCAGCCGTTCTCTCCATGATCTCCCTCAGCGGTCCAAGCAACCGTGTGAAGGACGGCGCATCCAGCGCCGCAACTTTGAGCTTGGATTGGCCCTGGTCGCTCCGGTGCACTGCACTCACCGTCGCAGCTCTTGGAGCGAGTCGCAGCAAAGATAGCTCTGTTAAACACACATCAGCCTAGGTATACATGCAATGTGACGATAAGAAACTCACCTCCAAAGTAATCTCCTTTCTTGAGACGACCAACAGTGATCTCGCGCCACTCGTCTTCTTCGCACCGCTGCTTTTTCGTGACAATGGCCTCTCCCTCCTCGACAAAGAAAAAAGTATCTCCCATCTCGCCTTGGCTGACAACCGCCTCCCCGTCCGGGTACACGCGGCTCACAAGTGCGTCTGCGATCTTGCTTCTTTCCCCAGGCTCAAGGGAGGAGAGCAGTGGGACCGTAGATAAAAAGTGTTCGTACATGGTCCGTCGCCTGTGAGCAGCTTTCAAAATGATCGTGCGGAATGTGATGCGATCCAGTGCCCACACGGTCGACGGCTCGATCGCTTGTACAGTCGCTGCACGAGGATGTCCATACATTAGGGCAAGCTCCCCGAACGAATTCCCCGGCTTGCACTCCATGACCTTACGTCCATAAACAGGATGGTAACCGGGCTGCAAGAACTTGTCGGCTTGAGACGACATGGTAGAGGATGGGTTGTCGGTCAGCCATGTAGGTGGCAAGGGTTCGGGATGAATATAACAATAGAAAAGTCCAGATTCCACGACGTAGAAGTACTCTCCGACATCACCCTGTCGAATGACCACTTCATCCTTGTTCAGGTGGCGTTCCTGCATGGCATTCAGCACGCCGGTTTCTTGTTCTTCGTCGAGATCACGGAATATGAAGTTGTTTGCAATGGACGCTTTGATACGGCGGAGCTGGTCAGGTGTTTTGGGGTAGATAGGTAGAGGATCATCATGGCCACTGTCCACAGCGATTGGCTCCGCGCTTACAGATGTACGACGCGCCAAGATAGTGGCAGAAGGCGCCTGTAGGTAGTCATTGGCCAACGAGAGAGAGTTGGACATGGTGGGTGTAGATGTGGCATCGTACCGCGCAAAAGAGCTGGACGGATCAACGGAGAGCGGAGAAGTAGGAGGAAGTTCACGGCCGTCAAGCATAAAGGTGGGTGGTCCCACGCCATTGCTAGCGCCATTGGCATCGATGGAGAGCAATGCATTCCCGGGTACATTGAGTGTGCCAAAGGGGCTGTGGGAGAAGGTGGGGTGGAACGAAGACGGGCGGCGTTGGGAAATAACGTTTGAAAATGGGGAAACGGGCGTCGGCGTTGCGTTACGCGGAACGAGGCTAACAGGAGTGTCGACATAGAAATCGGCAGGGAGTTGTTCCTGTATGACCGAGAGGCCACGGTGGGTCGTCAGCGCGTCCCGCGTACGGGTGCGCTGCTCTTCTAAGCGCGACTGAAACCAATTGGCGCAGAACTGGAGGGCATCTTTTGGCTGCGCGCGGTGCACATCGCGAGTCAGGTCTGCCACGAGTGAGTCAAAGGTCGACATCGTCGTGGACAGTGAGGACAAGGGTGACTTTCTGCTTTATGTGCGGGATACAACACTCTTCCCACGTTCACAAGGCCAGTACAACAACGCACATACTTGTCCTACTAATACAACAACTGGCCGACACTCCGAAACAGTACAAAACAAGTCCACCCATTCAACCAAATAGAGTTCACCTGGGATGCTGATACTGGGCCGGGTACCCGCCAGCTCCGTAGCCCTGTTGGCCAACGTGCGCAGCCTGGGCGTGCGCATGAGCTGCTTGTGCTTGTGCCTGTGCCATCGCCTGTGCTTGCGCCTGCACCTGAGCCTGCATGCGTGCGGCGTCCTGTGCAACAAACATCGACTGCGGGTGAGGGTACCCCGGTTGTTGAGCGACGAGTTGTTGTCCTGGCTGCTGAACTATTATTTGTTGAGGTTGTTGGGTCTGCTGCTGTTGGACTTGCTGCTGGGGCGGATGGTGTGGGTGTGGGTGAGGATGGGGAAAGTTAAACTGAGGGGGCGGCATCGATCCAGGCGTCGGAGATGGGCCATACGAGGGGCTGGCTGTAGAGGTAAAATAGGGATGCGATAATGCTTCTGTAGCAGTGATCCTCTTGCTAGGATCAAACTGGAGTAGACGCTCAAGTAGGTCAATCGCTGTCAGGATCGAGTCAAAAGGGTGTCCCCCTTGTCCGAGGTAGAAAACGTACCCTGGAGAGAGGCTTTAGGTAGAACTTGCTGGAAGGAAATTTTGGGGTATTTAGGGTATTGCTTAATGGTAACTTCTGGCTATCGAGACAGTGAGGTGGCGAAAGGACATGAGGTAATTTGAGAGACCACGTACAGAATCGGTGGCTATCTTCCTCAAAACACGGTCGTCTGGGGTGCCTATGATCCGCATGATATGAAGTAGCTGGTCTTGGTTGTCGCGACCGCGGAAAAGTGGTACACCCGAGATCATCTCTGCAAATATACAACCGCAGGACCAAACGTCAATAGACGTATTGTACGTTCGAGAACCCAGAAGAACATCTGGAGCGCGATACCACAGGGTAACAACCTAGAATCTGGGTTCTAAAACAGTCCGAAGTGTAAAATTCGCAGTACACACCTCGTTTGAGAAGGTGTTGACGGGAACTCCAAACGCTCGTGCCAATCCAAAGTCTCCTAGCTTGAGTTCCCCTTTGCGGTTGATAAGAAGGTTCTGAGGCTTGAGGTCACGGTGCAAAACACGGTTCTCATGACAGAAAGAAGTCCCCTTCAAGAGCTGATACATGAAGCTCCGAACAGTCGCGGGGTCGAGGGCACCCCGGTCGCCATGTTGGTCCATATACTTCTTAAGATCTTGGTCACAGTACTCGAAAATAAGAACGAGTTTCGTCTCCGTGTGTATAACATCGTGAAGGCGCACGATATTAACGTGCTTCAGCTCCTTCATGAGGGAAATCTCCCGAATGGCAGTTGATGGTGTGCCTTCCTCTGCATCCAGGTGGATCTCCTTCAAGGCAACAATTTCGTTCGTGGTTCTGGAGCGTCCCTGTTTTAAACACGGTAAAGAGGGAATCCTCAGGCGGTAGCGGGCACGATACCTTGTACACCGTTGCGTATGTACCTTCACCTGTATCGGGTTTAGTGAGTAGAACCATTATCGGAATCAAGAATGAGATCCATACCCAGTTTCTCTAGCTGGTTCATGTCAGTACGAAAGAATGGCGGTATGATAAGCCATGCAAACCTGGATGTAGTTCATGGTGATATCTGGGTGACAAGCAGGCCTTGCGAGACTACTACAAGCTACGTCAACTGACACTCCCGAGGAGGCGAACGGATAACTTGAGCGCCGTGGAGGAACGAAACAGAGATTGGCGGGATCAAGGTGCTGTGGCAAGACAACTTGAGTGGGAAGAGTTAACTGGCAGTGAGCGGCAAACTCACCGATCGGGCAAGTTGACTTGGAGTTTCGGTAGACTACCAAAACAATTTTATTGTTTCCATCGACAGTGTTAGAGCTCGAGCTCGAGGTAAGCGCCAATTCGTCGAGACCCATGTTTTTTATAACGTTAGACAGGTCGAGGGGTCTGCATTATGGATTCTGCACCGAGATCGAAAAAATTGCGTAGAAAATCATCCGCCCGAAAGACTAACCCCCCTGCGCCTCGCGACGCTACCAACGAGACACTTGTAGAAAATCACACCACAACTGTAGTGAGTATACTGAGTGTGAACTCCACCGTTGCGTGTCTTATAGTTTTAGATCGCACCCAAAAATGCTCGCTATGCCGAGTCCTCAACCTTGGCCATACACTCTGGCGTGGAGCTCGGACAGGATCAAGCCCTGGAAGAGCTAGCAGCTCGTGAAGTAGAGGGGAATCTGGACGCGGACCTCGCTGAGCTAAGTCTGGGACAGAGATTGTCAGCCTTGAACGGCACCGAAGCTGAGAACAAGGGCTCAGAGTCGGACAACGACCAAGAGTTGGGTGCCTCTTCGAAGCCCAATAGACACCCAGAATCCCCCAATATCGTACCTGCGCATTCGCTTACACGGACACTCATACAAGCCTTACATTCGTCTGACTCTCGACTTTTGGAGACATGTTTAGCACACTCTGACACTGCCCTCATTCGAAATACCGTGCGACGCTTGCCTCCCCAACTTTCACTACCGCTTCTCTTCGCTTGCATGGAGAGACTAGGAAGAGGTGCAAGAGCTGCGAATATGAAGGGCGGTGGAGGAGGTGCTAGTTCGCAAAGAGGAACAGTTCTAATCATCTGGATAAAAACAACGCTCACTGTGCACAGTGGCCATCTCATGACAGTGCGTCTGAATCGTCCACACGTCTTCTCTTCAAAGGTCTCACCCGTTCCAGATGCCAGACCTGGTCACCAGACTGGCAGGTCTCCATACTACACTCACAACACGATTGGCATTACATGAAAGTTTGTTGTCCCTGAACGGAAAACTCGACACGGTGTTGTCCCAAATTGAAATGCGATCTTCCTCGGCTCCTGCATCATTGGCATCAAAAACCCGAGCTCCTGTCTATCCAGATAATGCCCAGCAGCCAACTCGATACGTGGAAGGAGAAAGCGAAGAAGAGGGTCAGATGAACATAGAACCCCCAATAGTGAGTGGTGACGAAGAAGGTAGTGTAGAGGACGTTGAATTAGGAGCAGAAAGCGAGGATAGCGAAGATAAGGACGAGGATGAGAGCGAGGGTGTAGGAGAGTTTGGTGACGGCAATGAATCTGATGGTAGTGAACCTCCCTTAGATGAATACGCTGACGATGAGGACGATGAGGACGAAAGCGAATAACCATCTTTGCATGCACCTGTTATAGCTAGTCCACTGAAGTTGAATCGTTCGCAACCAAGATAGATGAATACTTCCAAGTTAAATATGTGAAGGATGGATAAATGATGGTGTTAAATACTCATCTACTCATCTACCCAATCATCCTGCCTGACGCGTTCAACGTACCGCTTAACCCATATCGCCCGTTGGGTATGTTGAGTTTGGAGTTGTTGTTTAAACGCAATCTTTCTCTGCTCTTCCTCACTCGCCACCTGCTCGCTGTCTCTCGCCTCTGCAACTCGTTCTATAGCGTTCATTTCCGTACGCAACCGACCTTCCCGCTGACGAAGGGCAGCCCTTCTCCGATTATACACCTCGGGGTGCAAGGTAACCACAAGCAGAGAGAAGAAGGATGTCACTTTGCGAAGGAAGCTTGGCGGTTCAGGAGTGGATGGGGGCTGCTGCAGTGGCCAAAGTAGTTTGTTCTCATTATGGATGTTTGCAAGGGCGAGGCTATCTACGATCCCGTTTGATTGTCTCGGTATTGGGGGTCCCTGCACTTGCTGAGCGTCGCGAGTTGGTTCGGTATTCGGAGTACGACTTTCGGGTCGCGGAGGTTCACGGCCACCAGCATAATTGTCTCGAGCCCCAGGAGCAGCAGGTGGGGCATCAGCAGCTCCTCCAGCTTGCGCGTTGTTCATACCTTGCCCAGCCGCGTTGCCGCCAGCCCTATCCAATGGTCGCAAAATGACGACGCGAACATGGGTCCACATCTCGTAAATGATCCAAGCGATAAGGCACAACCCGAGTAAGGGCTTGCGTGTGGGGGAAAAGAAATAGAGAAGGAGAACCGTTCGAAAGGCAACCATCAACAAAGGAGCAAGGAGGGCACGCATGGGTATCTCTCTAATAACATTTCCTTCGGCATGCTCTGGGTTGGCAGGTGCTCCTGCAGCATCCGGCTGGACGGTAACATTGAGGTTGGCATTTGGTACTGCCCGAAGGGGCGGAAGGCCAAGTTCTCGGAGGAGGTCGTTCACATGCGGAGGGACGGACGATGTATTTGGCAACGAGGTAGGCGTGGGTGCCGGTCGTGATGGTGGCAAAGAGAGGATAGAGAAGGTATAGGTGAGAACATGGAGTGCATGTACCTGCAATGGAGACGGTGTACCCCTTGGAGTTACGAGGGAAAGATATCCCTTGCCACTATAAGCATAATTAGGACAGAAACTTATTGTGACGAGATGGTCATACTTAAGGGAGATGATCTCGTAGCGGAGGGTATCAGGGGAGGCGGGGCTCGCCAACGGGGGAGTGGCATCCAAGATCTCCGGCCAGATATACCCCGACTGCTCAAGGGCAAGTTTCGCCACACTTCGTTTGACATCAACATCTTCTAGTGGACTAGGAACAACCAATTTGGAGCTGGAAAGCCAGTAAAGTGCCTGCGAGTGCTTGAACTTTATGAATTCCAGGGTGTCATTCCGGTCAGAGGCAGAAGGACTGGTGGATGACTGTTGTGGCTGAGACCCCACAGGAGAACTCTCTTTGGCTGAATGAGCCACAAAACCCAAGGAAGACGGGGAGGTAGCGTCAGCACTTGGTGGATCACTCATCCAAGCTGAGGGTCGCACAGATAGATGGACAGTACGTTGAGCGTCTAGGCCCTAAACGGACCATGGAGGTAAGAACCCAAACAGGACCACATTTGCTCCTCTCACCGGCCATAGCTCGCTTATTTTCTCCTGATCATCCAAGTACCGGCCTCTCCATATCACGCGTTGACCCTCTGGGTGAGGATGGCCAATGCACACGGAGGATATGACTTGTTTAATGTCTAGCACCGTCGCACCTTCTTGCACTTGTATATCGAATGACTTTGAATATGCGGGCAATTCGACGTGAATGATCACAGTGGGGATGGACATGACACTTTGATGGAGACCTCCAATGACAGGGACAAGCACAATACTGTCGACGTGGAGGTCACGTGCTGGCTCACGAGCCCTATGCAAAATGCTACACTAGTGAGGGTACTTCCAATGTGCGACCTTCTTTGGAACTTTTGTATGCTAGCTCGATCATCTCTATGACCTGTGTAGCCTCTACCCATTTGACTTCTAGCTCTTTGTTGTCTCGGATAGCCCCCGCTAGGTTTTTGAACAATCCAATGTATTGCCCCGCGGCTTCCGAAGGCCAGCTAGATTTAAATCAATTATAGTACACTACAATGAGAGGATGTTCTCTCACATAGATTTGGTGACGGTCACATTGTCTGGCCAGATGTTTTCGATAGTGCCATAGATATCTTGGGGTTCCTGTCCGAATCCGGGTGCAAAAATGCCCCTCACGGTGGGCATGGCCTTGAGTTGTTCTTCTTGACTATCCAAGCCATACTTTGTAAACACTCCTTTCGTGCCACGAACCACATAACGTAGCTGGGGCGCCTTGGCAGATAAAATGTGGGAGCGAAGCAGCACGGTGAACGGGTTGGGGAAGGGGTTTCCAATGTTATAGTGCAAGTAAATCGTAAACTGTGACACACCAGTCAGAACGTATTCTCAGGCAATGGGATTGTGCGTACAGTATCGTCAACTTCGGGTTTAGTGACACCGCGTATGTTCTGGACGAATGCAGTGATCTTGGCTGGTCGACCAAACAGCTTTAAAGCCTGATCCAAAAGGTGAGACCCAAGATCATAAATGGCACCGGCACCGTCCTTCCAGGATGCCCTGATGCCCGGGCGGTATCGGTCATAGCTGACATTTGTTGGTCATTCTCGGCCGCCGGTGCTCAGGCATAATACTTACTGAGATTCAAATTCCAGGAGGTTTCCAAGATATTGTAGAGATGAAGGGGGAAGTGCTAAAAGTCGTTTGAGAGCAATATGGTCCGAATCCCACCGTCTGTTCTGGTATCCATACAGGACAAGTCCCTTTGATCTGGCTATTGCATCAAGTTCTCGAGCTTGGGTAACGGTCTCAGTAACAGGTTTATCGACAAGAACTGTCAGGGTGTTAGGGAACTTCAGAAGAAGGTATAAGGATATATATATATACCATGCTTGCCGGCTTCAAGGGCAGCTTTTGCCAGGGCATAGTGAGTGTCGTTGGGAGTGCCAACAATCACCAATTCAATTTCTTTGTCGCCAACCACCTCTTCGATTGTCCTGTATATCGTGGTTTCGACGCCGAAACGTTCCTTAACTTTGCCTCCGGGGAATTGCGGGTTACGTTCCAGCACGGCATAAAGGGTGAATAGATCGGGAAGAGCAAGGATGAAGGGGATATGAAATGTTAATCCAGCGAGGCCAACGCCGAGTACACATGTTTTGATTGGTGCCATTGATGGATAACTGGTATACTTGAGGCTTGATGAGAGGGTCTTTGTGACCACATCTTCGTGTAATCATCAAGTCTATATAGACCTCTCCCAACGGCTTTCAACGGGCCGTTTCCCGGAACGAAATCCGGCATTGGGTGACATCATTGACACGTGACTACGGCAACCAACCACGTGATAGCGTGTTGTGATCCGGCCAGACAGATTCAGAACGTGCAAGCTTGTCGGCTCGCTGTATCATCTCATGTGGTCACTTTCCACGGTTCTCCTACTCGTCGGGCATGCATTTGCTCAGTTACCTCTCCCTGAGCCTTATTTCATGCCTCCAAATGCTTCAGCCGGGGCAGTACCTTCTTCCGGTGGTGCCATCCCAAATTCTCAATGGTCATCGTTGCTTGGTGGCCTTCTCTACTTTTACGAGGCACAACGTAGTGGTAAACTACCCGCGAGCAATCGCATCACGTGGCGAAATGATAGCGCTCTCTCTGATGGCCAAGATGCCCGCCTTGACTTAACGGGCGGGTATTATGATGCAGGAGGTACTGTCTGACTCAACCAAGGCAACGCCTGTTAATTTTCTCACAGATTACATCAAATGTACATTCCCATTGGTTAGCATGTTTCCCCTCTTTGTCGATGTCACCATTCATCCTTGGCTAGTCTTTCACACTTATGTCAGTATGTTGGGGGGCAACAGATTTTGGCAAGGGTAAGATACAATCATTTATGATTGTTCCCTCGAATGCAAAGCGCTTGGTATAGGCTATGATCTGGCTAACCAAACACCATACCTGGATGCTATGTTACGATGGGGCCTTGATTGGCTCATTAAAGTGAGCCAGCTACCCTTACGTTTCGGGACACCGACTCATACATGCAAAGGCACATCCAACAAATAATACACTTTTTGTTCAAGTTGCTGATGGTATTGTATTCGTCACCGCTGCATTTTTATTGTCTTATTGAATTTCATTTAGTCAATACAGATAACAACTATTGGGGAGGCGATCAGAACATACCTGATCCACGACCATCGTATCAAATTAATACCACCAGGTGAAGTATGTGATGTTTTGGTTTTTTCTCGTTCCTGACTTCTGGCAGCCCCGGAACTGATGCTGCTGCTGGCGCGGCAGCAGCATTTGCAGCTTGCTCTAATCTCTACCAGAATCGTATCTTTTCCAATTCCTATTCCGGACCAGCGACACTTCAAAATTCTACATATGCGTCGCTGCTTTTACAGCATGCACAAGCACTATATACTTTCGCTACGAGTGCTAGGAAGACTGAGTATCAAAATTCTGTCCCACAAATGGGCGATGCATATCCGTCCTCGGGGTTCGGCGACGAACTTGCCATGGCAGCCTTATTCCTTTCTTGGGCGACAAACTCCTCTTCGCTGTACCAAGAAGCACAATCTTACTTCTCGCAGTACAATCTTTCTGGCTACCATGGTGTCTTTAACTGGGACACAAAAACCCCTGGAATTCCTGTATTATTCGCACAGATTGCGCAAGCAAATCCTACTTTGGGCACCATCTCCACTTGGCAGCAACAGGCTGAATTGTACTTTGATGGGGTCGTTTACGGAGGTGGAGATGGTCGTGCCACTACCGGTACGGCGTCCAGATTTATAAGTACTGGACTGGCACTTCACTACTCACTAGGCGGTCTTCTATACTATACGGGAGACTCTGATGGCGCTAGCCTCAACCCTTCACTCAACGCGGCTATGCTTCTGAACCGATACGTCCCACTCGCGTCAACGCAGACGAAAAAGCAGGACTACCTTGTAGATACTCTTTGCTCTTTTGTTTTTCCGTGATTGACCATAGTACCGCAGAACTTTGCGAAGAGCCAGGTAGATTATGCTTTGGGCAACAACCCTATGTCTGGTAGGCGTCATGTTGAAGCCCCAGGAGTACCTGAGGTGATATCTTCGTCCCATTCACAGTTCCGTACATTGTCGGTGTCAATCCGAATTCACCGCAGAACCCGCATTCAGCGATGGCAAGCGGTGGTAATGATATTAGCAATATCAACAGTGATCCTCCTCAAGAAGCTTATGTACTATATGGTGCCGTGGTCGGTGGACCAGACAAGTACGACCGTTTCTTTGACATCCGCGGCGACTGGCCGGAGAGCGAAGTTCGTCTGGTAGCAGTTATAATGACGTCCGATGCTCACCTACTTTTCAGCCTGCCCTGGACTATAACGCGCCGATGCTGACCCTTGCCGCTATGCACGTGCTCAATGATACCTCGGACCCATTTTATACGACTTTGCAAGCTGGTACGTATCAGTCTAAGCGCCCGAATGGTATGCCATGCGACGCAGCATACCAACAGGGTTGCGCTGGTCCACAACTCAGCCAAGCCGGGCAAATCGCCATGGCAGTCATCGTTGGTCTTGCAGGCGTCGTCGTCTTCTCATTGATCGGGTGGTGGGGTTGGTTGGTATATCGCGGAGGCTATGATCCATGTTATTAGTTGTACTGTGCCCATCTGAGTGCTTTTGTATGTCATGCTTCCATGAAGTCATCGGATTGAAGTATATATTCAGCTCATTCACCACTTGAAACTCCTGCCTGACAGATGAACGCAAGTTAACAAAATGACATAAGACCATAGATCCAATCCTAGCGATAAATCTATATAAATGATTCTACAATCCTTGCGGCTATTTAGTCGTCCTCGAGATGAAGGATCCATACGTTGGATATCGTTCAATAAACCTATCAAGTAGATGTCAGTAACTCACCGCTAGGAAACATGAACTAGGTTACCTCGAGCACGTAACGTTCCTCTTCCTTCAAAGACTCGAGAAACTCGCCAGCTGATACTCTAGTCATGTTCTCGTTCTTCACCAGAGCCCCCACTAAGGCCTCGTAGACGTCCGGCACAGGCCAAGTGGGTCCACAGAGATAGAACACGCCAGCTTTATTTTTCAGCATATCCGCCAGAGTTCCAGCGTCCTCCAACATCTTGTGTTGGATATAGACTTTCTTGGGTCCATCGCGGGAAAACGCCAGACCGGCCTTGGTGATGATCTTGTCGAGGATATAGGCCTCTATTTCTTCGCCATAAAGGAATTCTTGGTGTTGGTGACGAGAACCGAAATAGTAATATGTCGGGCCGACTTTGGTGCCTTGCTGAGAGAGCCATGCACGGTGTTGAAGGAAAGCACGGAACGGTGCAGCGCCAGTACCAAGACCAGCCATGATAATGGGTTGAGTGTCATCCGGAGGTAACTAATGCGTGCATCAGGAATCGAAAGGGTGGTTTCTAAGAGCGTTCGCACCTTCATCACGCTGGGTTTGATGGAGACCGTGACCTTTTGTCCAGGTTTAAGGCTAGCAAGATATCTAGTACATTGGCCATAACGACGTTTTCCTGGCCATCCGTTCAGTGCATTGCAAAGATAAAGTAGTCAAGTATTCACCATTCGGGGCTGTCCACTCAACTGTCACGACCAACAGGTCGACGCGATTCCCTACTACACTCTGCGCACTGGCGATACTGTAGTGCCTAGGTTTGATATCACCAATCATCGCGCAGAGCGTCTCGATGCCCGGTTTGGCACTGGGATATCGCTGTAGGACCTGCGCAAAGGTGACCGTGTCCTTTTCGCTCAGCTTCTTGAACGTCGACGAGCCTTCTGGAGAACCAATAAATTGCAAAGCGTACTTCTCCGCGGGTTCGGTAGCATATGGTGCGAGGTCGGTATAGAATACCTTGGGTGGTTCTCCGAAAAGGTCGATCTGTTGTTGAAGAGCCTGGAATGTAGTACGGCTGTGCATACTCTCTCCGTCTTGGACAGGGATGGTGACCACCTGATCAGGATCAACGCCATACCATGCACAGAAGTCTAGCACCTCCTCTGCATCGTTCCAACCATGTACCCCAAGCGCTTCTCCGATGGCATACTTGAGATCTGTGCCCTCAGTGTCGAACTCGAGGTGAAATACGTTGCGATCGTACTCGAGTGGAGTGAGGCGTCGATTGACGGTACACGTCACCAGATAAGTACGTTCTGCGAGTTCTGGATGGAGGGAGGGAACTTGCGGAAACTCTTCGGCTTCTGGCGGGATGGGAAGAAGGGGTGTGAAAACCGAGGGAAATAGAAGGTGCTTGGCAGCCTCATGCCAGGATGATACCTTTGAACCGTTGTAGACGGTTTGCCCGGAACCGGTATCAACTGCAATGGTATTGAACTCGAAGCTCCTGAGTGTGGGAAAGGTATTCGTGGCAACTTCCGGATTTACAGGAAGCTCGACTTGGTGGAGCGATTTCCAGGTCCATGCATTGATCCTAGAGAAAATATCGTCGCGCAGCTCGTTTGGAACGAGCCCAAGAGCGAATCTCCGGACAACGGCTTGGTTAGACACTTTCCCAAGGTATAACCTCAAGAATGTGAGATAGATTATCAAGCCTTCGGTAGTCTCCCTAACCATGGTATCTGTGTGTAGTTCTGATGCTATCGATTGTGCATCGATAACATATAGCCTTAACTTTCGTTCCAGGGCCAATGCCAATACTTGAGGAGAAAGGATTCCCAGTAAATCAGCGTCCGACCAAGATGTGACGACGAGGACGGCCGAGCCGGGCTTGGCGCAATCCAAAATGGAATGAGACTTGAGCAAGTGGGGCTCGATGATACACATGAAATCCGCCAAGCCGCTGCCGTTCAATGGGAGTGTTAAAGAGACGGGAAGGAAATTGACGTCGTCCTTGTTTGAGGTTAGGATGATACGATCCGCAGCGATCCCACCAGCTCTACTGAAAACGTCGTGGTCGGTCAACCGCCGCATAGAAATTCCACGTGAGAATGTATCGGCGATGAGCTGATGGAGGAAAGTTAGTTGGTTCGATGGAGTGCTGAGGAACACAAGTTTCGTTCCCGTGTTTCCCAGGTTAAGATCGGTGGGAGAGACATGGAAAAAGGACGACAAGTAGGAGCAGAACTGAGTCGGGTCAGAAAGAAATTCCTTCCCTTTCTCAGGGGTAACCCGCTGAGCGCGGATCATTGGCCCGGACCGGGTATGATCATACAGAGATGTGAAAACGTCGGCAAAGAGTGGACCTCGCGTAGTTTCATGAGGTACGTCATCGAAAACATATATCTCTTCCGCACTGGGGGGAATGATTTTCTGGAGTTCATCGGCCGCCCATGGGCGAAGGACTCTCACGATTACCACGGCTGCTCCGACTGTCTTGGACACCAAAGCTTTGGCAGTGAGAGCAAGCTGCCCGTTTAAGAGAACGAAGACAGTGTGCGCATTCTTGTCGCCAGCGAATTCGAAAGGAGCATAGCCGGCCATGCGGACGGCCTCCGAGATAGGCAAGCAGGAGAGGTCACTGGGGAGGTTCGAAACAAAGCTGTGACCGAGCTCGCGGGCGGCACTATGGTGATCAAAGATGTGCGCTACATGCCAAGCCTTGAGCTTGTATGCGAGAAGTGCGAGATCAACTGATTCCTGGGGAGTTGCAGACAGAATGATCGCAAGGGAGTCAGGAAAGATGCTGAAGGAGGTGGACAGTGAAGCGAGGGTGGGGGAAAGTGCGAATGTCTCTCCCACAGGAGTGACTGCAGGCACCTGCATGATTAGCCTGCTACGAGGGGAAGCGGCGGGCAAATAGGTCAGGGAGGCTGCCATCGCAGCGAGGCCGACCGGGGTAGTGTAGGCGGTCAGGATGGAACCATTGACTGCATCCTGGCTTGTGCCCTGAGACAAACGCCCGACGATACTGAGGCCAGCACCAGCTCTGGTCTGGAGAGGAATTACTGGGGCAGTATGGTCGAGAGACGCGGCCCATGATTTTGTGAGTGTTCCGAAGCCGATCTGCTCGGCGACGTCATAAATATAGACGGCCGAGCTGACTGCGGCGCGAGAAGTAAAGAACTCGATAAGATCTGAAGCGGAGGAGAGTTGGGAGGGACCCCCTGGGGGGAAGAGGAGAGATTTGAGATCGTCGGAGAGTGCGACGAGGGTGGAGGATGGAGACGTGGATGGGGTGGGGGAACTCGGGACCATGCTGGGGTGCTGGGGGTGAGTTTGAACTCACCTCTCGAGCCATTTTCAAGGGTGCCTCGGGCCCCGTACTTCAGGTGTGGGACACGATTGTGCCATGGTCATGCAATATCGGATCACGTGCCAACGGAACGGAATGAAGTCAATCGGACCCGAGAGCTCCGATCGACCACGTCGGTCCAGACCGGACAGCCTGAAGACTGGCTTAATAGGATGAACCTCGTCATGACATCCCCGACGACAGTCCGATCAAAGGTCAAAAGCCATCCACTCCATCCGGGAATCGCATCATTTCCTACACTATACACAATGCATGGTTGTCGAGTTGCTAACTTGTTATAGCCGGATTATCCCTTCTCCTTCTACTCGCGCAGTGTGTTAAACAACCGGTCACCCTGTGCCAACACCATCAACAAAGGTCGGACAAGCACTGCGTGCCACTCACAGTGTCCCCGAGTCCCGGGGAAATCAGTCCATCCCGAGTCAGTTGCGGGTCCACGGCAGCAACCCAAATCTGCCATAAACGCCTCGGTTAACCAGTCGAGAACGAGGAGTGATTTGGACAGTCACCTCAAGATCTGGATAGTTGGTCTCAATGTGATCAAGACCAGTCTCTGACCCAAGCACAACGAGTAGCTTGATCTTGCTGGCTGTGTCGCGTGACTTCCGGTGCAGATGCCGGTGCGAGTATTACTCACGAGGAACTCCCCATTCGACCAACATGTTCAAGGCAGCGCATGCAGTCCCACCCGTAGCAACGAGCGGATCCAAAAGAAAGACTATATCAACTGTCACGACAGATGGCAACTTGGAATAATCTGCCAATCTAGCACTACGCGCAGCTCTGCAGTAGGATAGATACGCACATTCAACTGGTTGTAAGCTAACTTTCTCTCGGAAGAGGCCAAGATGGTAGACCGGTGCCGAACTGTGTATATTTGAGGTCAATTTCACGACACGGACACTCTGTGGATTCACATACGGGAAAAGCTTTAGAAGAGCATCAGCCATACCCAAGCCAGCCCTAAGGATTGGAGTCAGGCCAACTCGTGGTTTGATGACGGTTCCCGTGAACGGTCCAATGGGGGTTTGCTATCAATGGTCGTTGGCGCCAGTACGTCTGAGTCAGGGATAATCCGGAGACACTCACCCCATGGAATGGCTCCTGCTCAAGATCCCTCGAGGCCTCCACTCCTAAAATAAAGCTGATGTCGTGGACCCCCTGCGCCCCCTCAGTTAGTGTCAGCGTCTGATGCAATGCTTTACCACTCACTTCTCGGAAATCCTTGGGATTGGTCGTCACCAACCGAAGTTGCGACAAGCGTGCATTGACAATGGGGTGTGATAAAACATGTCGTTTTCCTGGCATCACGAATATGAAGACGCTACTAATGTTGGAGTAAACGACGAAATCACTGACACTTAGATTTGGACTATAATTGAACATGCGTTCCACATTAGGCCTCACACAAGCTTATCGCCTCTTATATTCGCATGACTTCAAAACGCGACCACGAGACACGAGCCCTGTCCATTCCTGCTCTGAAATCGCCAGTCTCGCCACCTTTTTGAACTGAAAAAGTGTAAAGTGGGTGTTGCGATCGTCCTGAAAATAATGTCACCATCGACAACTGGCGGAATGGAAGACGACTACCTTGCGCTGAAGCTTGAACCCAATTACACCGATCAGCGAAATGAACTCATCCACGTTCGTAAAGCGACTCGCAACCTCGGCGATCATCAGCTCACCCCTATCAGCTCTGTAAGTGTCCCAATTCAGGGAGGTCATCATACGCTGCGCACCCCGATCGGAGGATCCTCCAAGCCTCATTTATGCATTTCGGCCAGTTGGTACTCATGAGGCTGAGTGCACACACCACAACATCGACGATCTGAGCCTCACCCTGGGTGACCTCCCTGGACTGCGGCTCAGAACCTGGCAACGGCACATAAGAACAGATGTCCGCTTCAGTTACATAGGCCCCATCAGAAACGAGATCGAACGACAACACAATGAAGTTCTTCGTGAGAAGAGCACGGGCAAGTGCAGCATCCCCGCATCCCAAGTCTGCGATCACTGTTTTGGCAGGATATGAGGACAATTCCGAAATGTAGTGCGAAACTGGATTTGATGGCCAAGATTGCACTTGACGTCTAAAGCCAGCATGGTACTGCATCCAAGTGAGCTCGCGCCAAGATATAATAATTGTTCGCACTGACGTCTTCGAAATTTTTGGGATCCTCCCTCATCATCTTTACTGCTTCATGACTACTTGACTTGTACAGGTTTTCATTTAGCAGTCTAGGCCAAACTGCAGATTAACCCAGCGGACTTCGTAGTTCTAAGGACGAACCTGAAGCGAGCCCCATCCAAACTTTTCCTTAAATTTCGCTGGAGTGGGGTTAGATTGTCCGTGTCCTGAGCAACGGTGGAAGGTTTGGGTGTGTCCATGGGCCGGTCTACATGGTTCACGTGTTTCTGCTTTCTTGCCTTCATACTTGGCAACGTAGCTTTGTTGTGACTGGTGGACGGGTCTACTCCCGGAGAGACTGGAGCTTTTGTCTGGTTACGTGACCTTCCTCGGGGATGGAGACTCTCTGGGCCATCTTCATGCTGACCATGGTCAGATGGTTGGGAGGCAGGTTTGTTAACCTTTTTCTTTCTCTTTTTCTTCGATGCTCCATCATCTGCGTTATCACTGAGGGTAGTGTCCCCACCGAGAGAATTCACTAGTTTGTCGAGGTTGGCTTGGGCGTTGCGGAGTAGCTCCTGTTCTTCCGCGCTGGCACCGCGCTTGCGCTTCTTTGACTGGCGCTGGGTAGAAACAGGGGCGGACGGTACGGACCAGCCAGGAACGTCGAACAGGGCTGGCATTTGAGTCGGTGTAGGATGTAGTTTGGTCCAAGTTATCGAGACAACTTGCCATCACTCCATCCACAAATTAATAAACGACACTCACACATTCATGGGATTCGTCCGTGCATCAACCAAACGATTCGTGTCGGAACCTCATGGAAAAGGGTTATGATAAGACACCAATGCGGACACCGCGTTTTTATGGCGCTTCCGTCGACGCCCGCACGAGTCATACACGCCTCACAGGCCCACCTATCAATATCCCACCCATCCTGTGGGACAGGTATAAAGAGACCTTCATCCCACTCGACGCCCCTGTCGCGGTCTTCTCTTGAACCTTCGCGTTGTCGTCCCTTCTGTCCGAGCCAATGAACGGAGCAGGAGCCAAAGATATTGTACCACCCTTAACAGCACCGGGACAGAAGAAACTCAAAATGTCCAAGTTCCAAGTGTCATCCACTGCCGGTGCTTCCCTCTCGTTGTCCCAGGATACCAATCGTTCTGTGTTGGATCCTCGCCAACACGCGCCCGACTTGCGCCTTTCTCAGGTATTAGCACATTGATACGATCAATCATGCACCTCTAAATCGATGGCAGAGCGGGAGCACCTCATCTTCGATATTTGCAAGTGGCGGAGATCCAAGTTCTGGTCCCATCAGATATGGATCTCCGGCCGAGGTGGCGACGGTGGGTGATTCTCTCCATCGTTGCCTTTTTATACTACTGAAACGATGCAGCCATCTGTCTCTATCTCCACATCGAACCCAGCGACAACCACTTGGATGGCCATTTCAAAGAGTAACGCGCAGCATTCCGCCCCATGGGTGCGTCCCTTGTTATCGACACGTTGGGTCGGCTAACAGAGTTGGACGGTGTGCTTCATGACGGTCGTGCTATTTGTAGAACCCGGAAAGCAACGTGAATGGCAGCGCGTCATTCCTACTTTCACCAGACTCTGGATCTGTCTACGTGCGTACTAAAGCAAGTTTGTCGAGTGCATCTCTTTGATACGGTCATCTTAGGAAGAGCTTGCACTCCTTCACGATGGCATAAACGAGACACAAGGCCGCAGCAAGGATCACGAACTGCGGACCGCCCCCATAGTTACCCGTGACGCATACGTTGCAGCGGGCTACCACGACAATATGACACAGTATGGTGTTCTGGGACGCGCATTGCACATATTGTATGTCCATACAGGCTTCCTCTTTCTTACTGATATATATATTTTTCAGCAACAAATCTCAGGCATACTCTCCGACCGACCCGAGATTATATATCAACACGGTGAGAACGATGTCCATTTGCCTTCAAAAAGCTCAACCCTACTCGTGAATCATAGAATGCTCCATTCTCCGCAGTCGTCTGTGGAGTACAGGGATCCGGAAAATCTCATACGGTTTCGATCCTGTTGGAGAGCATGTTCATTCCGAACTTGCGTCCTCTTGGCTTCTTACAGAAGCCACTTTCTGGCCTCGTTCTTCACTTCGGCGAAGGAGGGCCTAGCGCCAGACCAAGCGAGGCTGCCTGGGTGGCGTTGTCTGATATGCCTACGGTCCAAACTCCTAGAGTCAAGGTGTATGTTTCACGGTCATCGCTCAAGACCATGACGGCAGTCTATGCTCCTCTTGGACCGCGAATAACCGTTGAACCACTCCTCCTCAAAAAGGATGAGCTCGATGCTCAGGCATTCCTATCTATGATGGCAGTTGGGTCGTCTGAGTCCGCTCCACTTTACATTCAAGGCGTCCTCGTAAGTGGAAATTTCGTTCCGCTTTCTGTCAAAACTGATTAGTTACAGTCGATTCTGCGAGATCTCGGGGAAAACTTTAGCTACGACGAATTCATGAAACGATTGAACGACAAGAAGGAGTCGTTCAACCCCGCTCAGCTGACCGGTCTGGAACAACGCATGGCCTTACTAACGTCTTTTCTTGATACCCGTCCCCGCTCCACTCCACGAGCCGAACGATTTATGGCTGGCCAGTTAACCATCGTCGATCTTTCCGATCCATTCATCGATCCCGCCTCTGCGTGTGCATTGTTCGAGATCATTACTCGCTTGTTTGTCCGGGCTGAAGTCGGAACTGGCAAGGTGCTCGTTGTAGATGAAGCGCATAAAGTAGGTGATCACAAACGAACTCTGCATCGTTAACGAACCTACCCTGTCTAGTATCTCTCCCCACACAAGTCCGTATCCGGACTTACGAAATCCTTGTTGACACTGGCGCGAGAGCAACGGCATCTCGCCATGCGTTTGATCATCAGCACTCAAGGCAAGCATCCTATTCCTCATCCAGATCGCCTCCCATGAACGTTCTTTCCTAGAACCAACCGTCGTACCCCCCGTCCTTCTCGACCTGTGCACCATCGCCATCTTGCATCGGTTCTCCTCCCCATCTTGGTGGGAGCACCTTGCGCAACACGTTTCCGCCGATATTTCTGCCGAAGACGCGTTCGACCGCGTCGTTAGGCTCGAGGTGAGGGTCTTGCACACAGGGATCCGATTGGCGCTGATTCAGTCACGTTGTGCAGACTGGCGAGGCCATTGTGCTCGCACCCTCCGGGTTCGGTGTGTTCCCGGACGGACCGCAAGTATCGGTCACTCCAGGTGCACAGCGGACTGTAAACCAAATTCCGAAGTTGAATCAATTCGGAAGGCGATACATACTGATGAAGACACGTCGCCGCGTCACAAAGGACGGGGGCGCTTCTATACTTGTCGTAGAGAACTAGAACTATTAGGATCTAGCCATACCATGTTTTCGTAGTAGTTTTGGTTACCTTTTCCATCATACCAATGTACAATGACTTATTGTAAACCATGGAGGACAAGTGTGATCAGACGTCGTGTTTCGATCACGAGGTGTACATGAGATATATAGTCTAGGTACAACACACAACAGTGGTATTAGGGTAGAGTACAGTGTGTAGGAACTTAGCCGCAAGATCGTGTCCATATTACACTGCAGTTATGTTGTCCCGAAAGAGAGTACGGCATGCAGTTAGAAAGATGTGCATTGCAGGAGCATAAGACGGGCCCAAGGATGGTCCGAATAGCGTGTTGACAGTCAAACGGGGACAGGGATCGCTGGGAATGATTAGTTGGATGGTAAATAAGGCGGGGAAATGACCAGCTTGAAATATCTGAGGGTAGGTCGGGTAAAGGCTAGGAGGGAGGGATGCTAGCGCATTACTCGACACGCATTGGGCTTCCTGGAGGGATTATCTTCTGCGCTATTGGGTTCGCGACATCTATTGTCGTTCTCTTGTTTCGACGCCCAAGTAGCGTTGCATTGTC
>JBBPKJ010000559.1:0-21515 GCA_038089195.1 Brasilioporus rufonigricans | reverse complement strand
GTGTCGTGCAGCCTCCTCCTGACCAGCAGCAGTACACTCGCCTAGGAGTGTTCTATTTCATCATGCCGGACGATGATCTCAAGTTGATACCTATGCGGGAGAGTCCCTTACTACAACGAGTTGGGATCAACCCTCGCTGTGAAGATAGCATTGCACCGACCATGGAGCAATGGAGGAAAGGGAGGACTAGTGCGTATGGTCAGAGTGAGCTGAAGCAAGGACAAGAGAAAGGAGTGGAGGAGGAAGTCATCAACGGGGTCGTTGTCAAGCATTGGAATTGATTTCAGGGTACGAGAGTTTCATCTGAAGTCGGACCATTGGGTGTACATGTAAGAGTGGCAATCAAGAAGGTGTAAGACTAAACCAAGGGGGATTGCGTGGGGATATTGTCGACGAAATCTTTGGATGCGTACTTACAACTAGACGACGCTTTCGATGGGCAGGCCTGCAGGAGTAATCGTGTTTCTTGCATTGTATCGTGAGGTTCCGCAGCTTTGGACGTGTTTATCTTTCATGGAATATCTCGTGAATTCAGAAGCGCTCAGTTTCATCCAGTCCAAAGAGAATAATTACTAGTGTAAGGTGTGTACACTGGAGTTCCATGAAACAATATCTACAAACAGTACATAAAGACCGACTGATACTACATGCACGTAAGGCGTGCATCTGCGTACAAGAACTCGTCAACGACCGAAGATGAATAACGTTTTGCCTAAAGCGAGAGAATGTGATAGATGCCGAAATATGAAGCGTTGAAGTTCAAGCCTTCTTGCCTATGTGCACCTTTCCTTGCAGCGGTAGACCATTCAGTTGGAATCCGACGTCTTTGCCGTTCCCATCATGGAAAGGCAGTCCAACGACGTCAACTCCAACGTCGACGGTGCCTTGTAGACCTGCTGTCGCTCCATGCGAGCCAAAGAGAATCTAGGGGACAATGGGTGAGTGGACGAAAAGGGGAGCACATTAAACTAGTAAATTACCTTGCTCACGAAATTACTAAATTCCGTCTCTCTGCCTGGCAGAACCTGAATTGGTACATCAATGATCAAAGCTGACACCGAGAAAATAGACCCCTCTGCGTCCGTGCCATTGTAAACGCTCGTCGCATTTAGCCAGTCGTCGGGTTGTATGTGACCAAACGCACGTGAGGGGAGAGGCTGCGGGAGGCGGCTGGGGAAGTTTCCGAGATTACCCAGAGGGGGAAGCAAATCGTCTAGTTCTCCATCATACACAAGAATATCAGGCATGATTCGCTTGACATCCATCTTGAAGTTCATGCCCTTTGGAAGCACGATCAAGCCAAACACCTCTCCGCTGGCTAAAAGATCGGTTCCGTAAGGTTTGACTTTCATATTGCGGATCGTCACGTTGCGCAAGACCTTGGGTTTCGTGGCTGGCGAGGGAAATTCGGTAGCAACGACGAGGGATGGGAATAACGGGGAACTGATGGTTATTGGATTCCGTTGGAGGGACAGAAAACGAGAAACAAATGAAGATACTGCTTGGATAGCGGTAGATGGTAATGGAAGGACTCTACCGGAGATAGATAGCGTGACATTAGGATGTGTGAGCGAAAACGGTTGTGTTTCAGCAGAAGCAATAGGGATATAGGTATCTTGATTCCCGGTTGGAAGTGACACGATGAAGGGTAATGCAGGGATAGTCATCTCGAGGCCAGGTGGTACGGGGTCTATGACGGAAGCGCGAGCGTTTAGGTGGATTTCCTTGTCCGTAGAAGAGATGTCGAATGACTCAACCGAAACTAGCTGAGAGAAAGATGGCAAGCGGTTGCCTTCGCCAGGCTTAGGCAGACCTGGAATGGGAGGGACTGGGAATACTTCTGATTAGATTTGAAACAAGCAGGAAATAGAAACACCCACTAGGCAACGATAGTCGTGTTTTAACGTCGTGGAACTTGGAAGAGAGTATACTTCGCCATCCTTTGCCATTGGGTGCACCACCCCATACCGTAATTTCAGGAACAGACACCTGGAGTGATGCAGCCCCATGGCGCCACGAATCTTCGACGAATTGAATGAGGACCGAGGAATTATCCGTGGGGTGTACGAAGACAGGTATGGATACGGACGTCAACCACGACGAATCATGCGGTGGATTACTGGTGATGGGCAATTGCACCGGCCGCGCTGAGACAGTTGCAAGCATAGCTTGGTTCGAATACACATGGACCGTGGCAACGTTGGCTGACACGCTCCCAAGGATGCGAATGCCTAGACGGCCGATGGACTTCCACAAGTCGTTCAGCGTTCCTTCGTCGTCCTCGGTGTTTACGCCGATGATAGAACCGGCGTCAACACCCACTCTGGCGTCTAGCCTGATCCAAAGTCCTCCGTCTGTGGCATTGATAACATCTACTTTGTCCGGACCTTGAAAGATTAGACCAGTCGCAAGTACGTCATCGGTTGAGACGCAGTAGAGCCGAGTTGCGAAGGAGTACGCTAGGAGCACCAGTATTAGAAAGACGACCAGGCAGAAGGAGAGTGTGAAAAAGAAAACAAAAATCAGCTGCTTCCAGAGGCGGCGCCGCGCTATGGAGTCGTTCCCAAGGTCGAGCTCGTCTTCGTATCCACTAACTTGGCTGGATCCAGCCTCGAGAAGTGGTGTAGTTTCCGTAGCTTCGTTCGGTTTGGACTTTCCCTTTCCCTTTGTATAACGCTGCTGATCCTCAAGAACCGTTGCCATGGAGGATGTAGTTGGGAGCAGAAGTGCGACTAAAAAGTTGAGCCGCGAGTGTGAGTGCCACCGATGCTGTGTGATCGAACGTGGCTACTACCACGCTAGTATCCCCCCATTTCGGATCCTCCCCTAACTCAACGGTGCAAACACACAATCGTGGCCTCACTTTCGTGATCTCAAACACCTAGCTGGCCATTCAGAAACACACAGGTGAAGCCCCTCTAGTCTACTGAATAGTTTCTGTTTCACAACGAACACAACGGCAGGTGAAGAACCAACTTTCTTCCAGTTCTCGCCGCCTTTGGTCCGCTGGCAACTCCGTATCAATGTAACTGATGCACAGTTCTTCCCCAGCCCGAATCCTCCGAGTAGCCTCGAAATGGAGCGCTCTTCCCATTCGTTTCTTCCGAACGTTTGGCATGCAACCTACGATCATCGTTGTCAATTTCTGTCCCGACCGCACTGCAACGGACGCACTGTGATTAAAATAACTCGCGCTGACCCATATGCCCCATCCCATCATCTCTTCCCTCCGGTCACCATCCCATATCCCGAAAGCATTCCCAGTGTCACGAGCTAGCACCTCGCGGACGGTAGACATGTATTTCCGGAGATGTGGCGGGAGTGCGTTCGAAAGAAAGACGTAGATACGCAGGTAAGCGACGAGCATGTACGTTCGCGTCTGGATATTGCAAAGTTCATTCGTCTGGAGGTCGAGTAATTGCTGCCAGGACTCCGAGCGGCTACACGTCGTTTGCGATGTTGGATCGGACGGGGAAAAACGGTCGTCACAGTATCGGCGCACAATGGCGACCGCAAGTGAACGTGCGATCTCGAGTTCCATGTCCTCGATATGGAGAGTCGAGTAACAAAGGGCAAGGTGGGCTTTAGAAGCGACGATCGCTTCTGCACTCTCCCAGGCCGCATCGACGATTTTTTGAGTGATTGACCTATTTCCAGACTCGAAAGAGGGAAGCATGAATTTGACCTTGAATTCCTCCTCTGGCGATTTGAGCCGCTTCCGGGTTGCAACTTGACCCTTATTCAAGAAAGCGTCTACCTCCATCATTAGGGTGGACGCCTCATCACGTTCCCAGTTATCTTTGCAGCCATCACTGCAGAACCAAGCAGTCGCTGCACCTGCTCGACTCCACTTGATGCTCCAAGTACGAGAAGACGGGACGGTAGATGGTGCATAATCGCTCGCAGAATATGCGAAACAGTGGGCACAGACTTCCTTTCGGTAGTCCTTATAAATAACGTAGGCAAAAGGTGCTTTACACGAATGTATCCGCGTCCCGGGTGCGATATCGGAGGTCGCGAATAAGGAACGTCCTCCATATGTTGTAGACCTGAGCTCGAAATGTGAGGATTCATCGAAGATCGAAAGTCCCAGGCTGTCAGCTGAAGGAGACATGTGATGAGCGCAATCTCCTGCTCATCGGCGATGTCAACTGAGTTGAACCGGCCCGATAGCCCGGCCCTGAAATGAATCGATTGATTCTCATGTGTCATGACAATTGCTACAGTACAATCAAACGAGAGTGGACATCGATACAAGTACGTAGCATCACTGCTCGTTGGTCATTACCGCATCTTGCGAGTCTTCTGCTCCGTACTCTACGGGAACATGTTCTTGACCCTCTGGTACAACTTCCATCTCCACTAGTTCCGGTAACTCGAAATCAATTAACATATCCCTTAGGTCAAACCTCCCAATCTTCTCAGCCCATTTTACCAGCTTGTTCTTCTCTTCACCTTCAGCAAGGTCACGGCGCCGAAGCAAGTAACGCCTGAGCATCCAGGGTGGGGCAAACCGAACAAGGACACCGAGAGCTAGCTCCTTCTCCTCAACGATCCATTGATAGGGCGTGTCCTCTGTGCGGTCGTGTAGTGCTTGGAGAACCTCACGGAACTTGCCCGGCTTCTCAGGGACATGATTCTGTAAAAGGACCAACAAGTCGATGGCATCATCGTCTTCTTGGGTATAGTAGCGAAGATGTTCGAACCCGCCCTCGAAAACGTAAGTCAACATGGGACACCGGTCGATGATGGAATAGCGTCTAGAAATGTCAAACATGTACGCTTGCGTGTAGGACTTGGCGATCGCCTTCTCGATATCGTCTGTCATGATATACGTGATCGAGCGCAAGGCGAGGTCCCTGTGGATGTCATGTGCATCGAAGAAGTACCTCGAAAATTCCTTGTCCTCGGGGGGCGGTTGGGTAAGGAAAGTCTAACGACAGAGGTATTAGACAGCGTCTCGTGAGATCCAATCGATGCCCTTACCCGCACAGTCGGATGTCCGAGACCTAACCTTGCCGTGCGGTCATCAATCTTGACGAGGTTTCCGCAGAGCATCAGCATATCCTCAGGGGTCACCACAGTCAAATCATCGTTTAAACGAAGTGGAGGTGTATGGCCTAGCTCAATCTGGACGGCCTCGATGATTTGGGAGAGTGACAATGAGCGGAGTGCACCGCCTAGCCATCGCACCGCCATCGAAACAATCAGTTGGACGTCCTCACTCCTTTCGTTGACCCTCCGGAGGAGGTTGTAGTGAACAGTCTCGAGATTGGTCGGGGCTTCGCTAATCATGACGTTTACCTGCGCGACGGACCGACAAACTTCCAGAGAATCGACAATGCACTGAGCATGCCAAAAGCTAGTGGACTTGGTTAGCACTTCTTAGACGCTTCTCCTGGGGAAGTAACACTCACGACCCCTCGGCGCATTTGGTCACGGCATCTAGCACTTCGATCTTTTTATGTTCGGGAATTGCGTGGAGGCGAGAATGGTCCATCATCCGCTTCATCAACCATTCCCGCATATCCGCAGTCGTATACTCTATATAATCCTCCAGATTTATTGTAGGTCGATCACGATATTTGGTGAGGATATCTGGATCTGGCCTGCTTGCGACCAAAACTCGAACATTCGTCTCTTGCATGGTCCTCTCGAGAAAAGCCATTACCGCTGGAACGTCATCGCATTCGTTGAGACCATCGACAAATATGGCTTTCTTCTCATGCAATCGCATGGCATGTAAAACATGCTCCTGTAAGGTCTCCACATCGGTGGGTGGGGGAAGACCATCCAGAAATTGCTTGGTTAAATCAGGGAAGGTTACTGCGAGGTCTGGCTCCGGGACTTGTAGAAACTGAACAAAGAGGGATTTCAGGAATGTGCAAGTCTTCAAGGAACGAGTATCGCGAAAATCGAAGAAGTAAAAGGCGGGAAAGAATTCTGGGAGAATGTATGGTGGTTCATCATATTCTCGTTTACGTCCGTCCCGTTTCTCTTGTTCCTCGATCTTCTCCCATAACTCCTTGAATATTTGATCGACTATCGTGGCACTGAACAACGTCAAACCGATTACAGAGCAGAGCTCGAGGGACCTACAGGATGACAGACTTGCCAGATGCAGCTGGGTTGTTGTGAGGTACTGGGCTATGTCAGGAGAGAAACATAACATACCTTTACCACGAATCCAAAGGAACCCTTCCGTGGCTAACCACCACTCATGGTAGCGCTTACAAATATCCCAGTTGACGATCCATTTGCAGGTTCCTTCATGCTTTTCCCGTAACATGAATTCTTGCCTATCAGTTACGTCGATGAAACCTAGCCATTCAATGGTGTCCACTGCCAGTTGAACTACATCCATCCATCCGTTAGATCAGCGCTACGATCGACGTTGAGACCAACTTTTGGGATCTAACTTTCTGTTGCTGAAATGCGATACATGGGGCGGAGCTCGGAATGCAGTGTAACAGATACTTACGATCTGTAAAAGTTATCGTACAGCGCGTCTGCAGCGGTTTGCTTGTACACTTGAATGAGGCGAATCTCCTCCTTCAGCACCTCCAACGAAAGCGGGAACGGACCCCTCCTCCGAGAAGGGGTGGCAACCTTTTTATGGTCCTCGATCGCATTCGACATGATGTTGTATGCGTTCTCCATGCGTGAAGCAAACAACGCAAGGGGTCCTTCAGGGACCCATAGGCTCTCTATTTTCTTGCGACGATCTAGGTATCCCTCGGCTTTACGCTCGTCGCTAGTATCGAGAAGAATCTTGGTGCTGTTGGCAGCACCACCCACGGTGATGTACTCGTCGAGCAGTCTTCTCCGGGGACCTTCTGACTCGCTATCTGAAGCCAGGAATTGGTAGAAACAGATGATGGTTCTCGATAGCAAAGATGAAAACTGATCGATTCTCGCCCGAACGTCGAACTCAGGCACGGGAGACCCCGTTTGAGGTTCTGAATCCATAGTAGAGCGACGGCCGATGTAAAGAGACTTGTGGGAGGATGTTGTTGAGGCGGGCGCCCTATAGCAACCTAATAAGTAGAACGGGCGCCTGCATTTTGCAGAGCGGCTTTTTTCATCCTGTGTAGACTCGTATTGATGCTGGTATGCTGGTGAGTTCAGTTCAGCAGTGGAACATGGGCACCAGCAAAGTTGGCATCAGCTTGGTCCAAGCGACCGCATCGCTTATTCAATGAGCCAGCTCAACTCCTTGACCCTTGACTCGTACCAGTGCCTTCATCGGGCGCACCAAAGATTCCCTAAATCCAGGCTTGCACCCCCTCGTGATATCTCATCTATGTGTATTGCCGGGTCTGTACTCTCAAGCAAACGTTTGAGCCTTCCTCCTTATAACTACGGTGCCGTTTCTGTACTCGGTCTTGCAGAATTTTCGCCGCCACCTGTCAATCCGATCAAGCTGTTATCTATCATTTACTGCCATTAAGCATGCAGAAGGCTCCATGTATGTCTTCTGTATGAACGACGTTGATCCTTGGTGTGCCAGGTTCGTACCAAGCATACAGCTAACCTCAGAAACTTCCACCACGTCTATACTAGGTGCGGTCTTCCGCTTCCCTGGAAGCACAAAATAACAAGGGATGAGCTTTCTCATTATAATACTGGCTCGACAGAAGGCTCGGCATCCAGGTTACCTAGTGTCCTCTTATACCATCTCTATCCTGGCACTAAGCCCATCTCTTTTCGTGTAATCACCGGAGCCGGGGCCCACTGTTCAGCGCTCAACGTCAACCCCAATTTGAGAACAAGTTAGTAATCTCTGCCACGCAAACACAGGATCTGCGCCCAGGAACAGGTACAAGACCTTGACAGCTTGTCGTTCTGGAACGCATCGCGTTTCCAATCTAACGAGTATCCAGGTATCAGCGACTCGGTTACGATCGCACGCCCGTCTCACTTCATGATTTTCCTTGACGTAGGCGCAGCCTCGCGGGTAGGTCCTAGTGAGAAAGGAAGTGAGGATAATAAAGGACTACAGAATCGAAGGAAGTGACGTGAAATGGCAGTGCATCAACATCACGCGGCCACGGGAATTCCACACCTTGCTTCTCCAGCTTTTTCATGTGTTTGGTTGACAACACTAAAGTCTCATGTTCGACATGACGTCTTCAAACCGATTGGTCGGCAAGGAATGACGTTAGATATCAACCTTTTATAGCCAATGAGTCATTCTGAGGGTCCTCTGACGCGACCGTCAATGGTCGATATGTCAACGGACAAGGGACAAAGCGACCAAGTTGGTTTGATGCTGATGCGTTGTTACATATGTGCTTACTGAAAAAATGACACCCAACATACGTACGTAATGATCTCAAGAGAGTACAAAGTAGAGGCCTCAACGGGAAGTTGATCCTGTGCTCAACTGATGAGATAAAGAATAGATTTCGGTTGTTCGTGCGATAATAGATACATGTTTCTGAAACCATTAACTCGAGGTAGAGTAAAGGGTATCCGAGACAGAAACACTCATACAAGGTTGATCTGCAGTGAGAAAAAAGTTAAGGGATACAGGGTTCCGAAGCCATTGTTGGATGAGTGTAGTAATGGTGTAGATGAGAAAGAGATGATGGTGGGAAAATCGACCTCGAGAGAATATGACAGAGACTTTTGATAGATGAGTCCATTTTGGTAAGATTGAGGGGTTCATCGCGCCAGCGCGTCACGTTTCAGTGTGCACCAGCGCCGAGATTCATCGCACCCAGTACGATTTCCCATGCGAGATCGAGACAATCCCACAGCTCGGGATCGTGTATACCGAGAGCGACTGCGTTACGCCAGACAGCGGCGATATTTTGGGCGACGTTGGTAAGTGCGCCCATTCCAGGTGCAGAGGAAAGGAGGTGCGCTGAGAGCTTGTGCAATGCAGGACCAGAGGAAAGCGTGCCCCTTATAGCTTGAGAGGATGTAAGGGTGGAGACGAAGGTGGAGGGAATTGCCGGAATAAGGGTGCAGAGTAATTGAGTAACGGAGTGCGTATACAAAAACGTGTGCAGCGGCGCAAATGCAGCAGGTGAAGGCACCGAGAGTGGGAGGATGGGGAGCGTGACGCTGACCGTAGCGTTTGGATGTCCAGACACAGTAGAAGGTGGTAAGCGGGGAAGGGCCGCGCATTGAGAGGCGAGGACGACCGCATGGGTAGGGACGAGAAATGCAGAAGAGTCCTGAGAAGATGACTTAGAAAGAGCCAGGACATGCGTTGGGAAAGATGCTGCTTGAGAAGTTGCGCGGAGCGGAATGGTAAGGGATCGCGTCTGCTGTAGCTGCGACCGTGGTATAGAAGATGGCAGGTGGGAGGGTGAGAGCGCCGATATGCCACGCAGCATCCTAAGCAACTTTAGCGACGACAACCATGGATTGGTGTAGTGTGCTCACTGATTGGCTTGGACGCGCAACCCGCGGCGAACGTACTCGATAGCAACGCCAGCCAGTTCTGGAGCGACTGCCATGATGTTCTGGGCAGGTATTTCGGCGTAAGGCGGACGTTGAAGAGTGCGAGGGAGTTGAACGTTGGTGGGGTAGGATTGCTGAGCGGGGTACATGGCGGATGTAGAAGACACGTCTTCAGAGTCCCAGATGGCTTTTGTCTGGATAGGGTGGGCAGGGCGAAGCTGGAACATTATGAGGAGTTATTGATGGGAAATGAACTAATGGGGGAGACAATGGTTGGTGAGGATGCTTTGTTTGAAGCAGGCTGTGAGTCTGGGACATTACCGAGGAGGTGAATGTTCTTATACTCATCAAAGCGCCATTTGTAGCACAAAGATATGTTCAAGACATGACTTGCCTTCTTGCAGATTTGGTCAATCGTTTGTTGGTGACCGTTTAGGCAACTCGTTACTCGTCTGCCTCGCCGTGTCAAGATAAACTCTAATCCAAGCCATATGTACACACGGATGCCTGATAATCTTAGTAGTCATCACAACGTCCCTGATGCTTTGTTCTGCCTTTATCTTCCCCTTTGGGACACCCCGGCCGCGGCCATATTTTTTTTTGCGCCAGAACAAGGTTGTCCAGCGCGTACAACGACACCAATGATCCCGATGCGGCACGAGGTCTGCTTACTGCCGGTCGTAACCGGTAACCTCTGATATGACTGATGCGCGTGTCCGAGTCTTGTGAGAAGTCCCTTCGGAATGGAATGTCTGCCTTATATGAACTCCGGGTGATACTGCGAGAGTGGTACCACCATATGCCGCCTTCTGCCGCGTGTTTGAGTCCCCATAAGACTTGTGGCAATGGCTAAGTAATTAATGTTACTGAGGTTCCGTTCGAGACGGTGGCACTGTATTGAGTTCAGTTAACGTTAAGGTTTATGTGCTTTTCAATCTCAAGTTCAAGTTGAGACCATGCCTAGTGGAGTTGACCCTCGAGGCCTCACCACTCATTCCACGACGAAGACCCGGGAGTGTCTCTTATCGATATCGCAAAGATAGCTATCTTTGCATCCACAGGGGCCCACTAGACCGCACAGAAGGACTCCGCGAAGAACGGCTGTGTAGAAACGTGCACTCCATCCATAGGCTCGTCGGAACTCCTGACCATGTTTTACTATGGTCCGAGATTATGAAGTTGGCAAAGGCCACCCTCTCGTGCACGTGTTGACTCCCCCGTGCTGCGCCCCACTCCCCGCCACTCCTCGTGTCTGTGAAACGCCCAAAGACGCTCGCCTGTCCCTGACCGTGCGTTGCCACAACCCCGGTATTTTCCTGCAGGCAGACTTGTGTACACCACGTTGACAGCACCACGATCGGAAACTTTGCAAGATTGGCCACGCAGACTGAGACACGGCCTCCGGATCTTCCATTCATCGTGTTCGCCGGTAACATGACATCGTGCAATTGGATTTGTTCCATTTTAAGTCTGGGCTCTGCAATCCAATATCGGGTGCCGCCAATTTTTTTCGCCAGACGTCTGCTAAATTACTCCATCGTGTCTGGATTCAATAGATCATAGACACTCGCGAGACGCTGAGAGCTAGTTAAAGTTCGCTGTGCAGCTTCCAATAGACGTAAGTTCTTCAATCTCAGAATTCCGTCATCTCTTGCCGCGCTCGTCACAATAGCATTAACCCTGAGAGTCCTGACCTCTGAATGTACGATTCACGTGTCGTGAGATTCAGCAACTTGGCTCATCTCTCGCGAAAGCCTTGCAGCCAGTAACTCACAAAAACGGCTTGACGGCCCTATTTAGGAGTGATGTCTGATGGATCTAGTTGTATGTGGGGGGAAGGGGCTGAGCTGGTGCGGGTCCACTGTACTCTAATCGCAGTGTGCCAATGGAGCCAAGCGGAACGCCGTCGTCCATCGTGATTGCTGGGATGATGAACCGACCCGAACAGCAAGGATATACAGATGACGATCGCGATAATGCTGGGAAACGTGTACATGCCATGCAAGTAAGGTCAGTTACTTGAGAGTTTCGGTGGAATTATCGGGTCGCCGGCATTTCCGCAAGTCCGGTAAGATCGTAATGTACCTAGTGTGGATTATTTTGCATATTTCGCGATGGTTATATGTGCAGAGCACTTGCTCACCAAATGAATGATCTTTGGGCTGACCAGTTTTGATCTGCTACGCTCACCACAACGGACCCCGTTTTCAGCCTGAGACTGGTGGTACATATCTACGAGCATCGTTAGGTAGTGGCGTTCTGTTATCATGCCAAAGTAAAAAATCCGGGTGTGCATCCATGATGGCAATCTCATGGTCGACAAAGTTGAGTGGCTATCGAAACAGTGAAACAACACGTCCGCGATAGAGGTTCAAGTTGCCAGTTGTATTCATTAGCGGACTCGAAAAACAGGCCCATGTGTTGCCCAGTGCGCTTCTCATCCTTCTCGTATCAAGAAATAGTTGCGCTTCTGAATGACATCTACGATATTGAACAGAGCTGTTCGTCCGCGTAGGTACTGCAAGGGGCTCATGGAAAAAGAAAACCAAGGACACTGCCCTGGGTGCGCCAGCTACGCCCAGTATCGCGACGTGTTGGAAAATATGGTGTGGTTGCGATGAACGATAAAAGTGGGCGCCTTGCTAACTTGTCAATTGCAGAGGAGACGCGTCCGGGGTAAGGAGCGTGACTTTCGCGGTGTGACATATAGCACGTATTTCGTAGAACATTGGGCGATGCGTTCCACAGTCTGTTTCAAAGCTATCTACTCTGATTCTCATGGCATTTATGGTGCGCCACAGGACCTACTGGCCCACATTACGTTGGTACCAAAACACAGTAATATAAATAGGTCTCCTGATTTCCCTCCGAGCGAGATGCAAATCATCATGAAGTAAATTGATCTGGCCCAGATTCATTTCGGAGGAGCTGTCGGATGCAGTTGACGTGGAAAAGATCCTCAAGCGTCTGCGTGTCGACCCTAGTCCCGAACATTGTCGAGGCAAATAACGTCCATTCATGATCGAGGAGAGTTTTTTTTTCCTCGGTCCGAGCCTCTCCGTGCCCGGTCACGTTTTCAATAACTCTTCAATGTCCCTAACTCACCCGGCGTATACCAGCTGTCGCTGCATATAGTTCAAGTCGCTAGTGGTCCTAAGAAGGGAATGAAAATGAACACTTCCCCAAATCGAACGAATCGCCTAACTTCAGCTCAAGAGCCAGTGGAAGCGCACATATGATCAGCACTCAAACATTCTAGTAGTAAATAACAAGCAGTAGTGCCTAAGGGGGTATAATCTGAAGGAGTGTACACGCCGTCAAAGGGATAGATAAATCGACAACAATCAAATCGTTTCTCCCAATAAATAGTCATATGATTTCCCTGTGGGATGTGCTCAATGTGAGAATCCAATAGTACTAAACCATGCTATTCCCACATGTTAGACATATTTGATCGTGACAGAAGATCCATCGATCGAGGTAGATGTCAGAACTTGATTGTTTTGCTCAATCTCGGCGATGGTAGCACCGGACGGGGTATAGGTCCCAGTGCCAGTGGCTTCGGCGTTCGTAAAGGTAACCGTGCCAAAGTCGGCGAACGAAACTTGATTATAGCCCTGCACGTAATCTTCGACGATCCATTCCGCGTTCTGACCGCAGAGAGGAAAGGTGGAAGTCACGCTCTCGGACACGGTCTGGCCATTAGTCAGATTTTCGATAGTAGCAGTACCGGACAATGAGGAGGAAGCGGTGACATTGAGTTTGATGACATCTCCGGCAGAGATGGTGATGCCAGAGAATTCGTAAGAGGGATCGGGAAACCACTCGTACCAGGCTGTTTGCAATAGGAGCAGTGAGTCAACCGGCGAATGCGTAGTCGATCTCCTTACCATTATATGTGGGACCACCGGATGAAACGGTGAAGGTTATTCCGGTCTGGAGAATAACACTGTCACAAGTATCACCATCTATGCCAACCCAGGCGGCGGCAGAGGTCCCCAGAGATCCCGAAGGGGTAGGGACGGTAAAGGTTCCAGTGACTGAAGTGAAAGTTGCCTATTAGAATGACACAAGGATGAGATCGAGTGGAAACACAGGCTGGGAAAAGCCTACACACATCACCCTTATCCCAGACAGCACCAGCCCAATTACTGCCGTATTCTGTGGCGGAAGCAGCACCAGCAACTTGTCCAAGTTCGCTGTTGAGCTGGGAATGATGACCGACACGACGGCGAGAAACGTGAGGGCGTGATGCAGAGGGGATAGCCAGAGCCGCTGGAGCAAGCAAAACGAAAAGGGCGACATTAAACAACATGATGAAGGAAAGAAAGCAGAAAACTGTTAAAACACTGAAAGTCTGGCATATGATGGCCATAGACTTGAGCTTTTATACATTATGCTTACTATGCAATGTCTGTATACAGGTAAGCAGGCTGTATGCGAGCTTACCTAGAACTGGACCTTCCAAAGGCGCGGTCTTCAAATGCTTCGATCTATCATGATAGCTGATATTGAACCCTCGCCTTCCTGTGAACAGCGACGTATCACCCCTGGCATGTAAGTTATTAATACATACCGCACGGTTTCACAAGTGTTGCACAGTAGTGATGATCCTGGTGTGTGTTTGCGATCAAGTAAAAACGGTTACAAATATTACCCTTTTACCTATTGCTAAAGATATCCAAACTGGCCTCAAATTTGCAGCCAGTACTAAAGCGTACTCCTTCCTATCAAATCGAAATGGACCTGACCAGTTTGCCACACGATAAACAAGGAGAAAGGAAAGTGGACGACGAGAGCTTCTCCGTAGATATTTTCCCTTGCCATTTGCAGGCAGTGTCGTGACGAGACCCGAGATCTCATTAACGGCCAACGAGACTCCGATCACGGTGGCGACTTCGAAAGAATTTGTCAGTGTGGCTGCAAAGGACGACGTGATGTCACCATCAACTCAGATGAGGTACACAGAATTCCCACGGAACATTCGTCATGATGCAACGGTGGTCAGTAGATTGCCACCCGTGCAGTGCGAATAGAGGAGAGTGTAACGAAAACAAGAAGTGATGAAAAACCAAAGTTGCAGTCGACTATCTCATAATGTATAGCGTCATAATGTATAAATCTCATACCGTATCAACTTTTTCGGATCCCACTGTGGGACAGTGGGGATATCAGCCATAATGCATAATGCATAATGTATTGAGCCATTGTTGGCAGTATACACTATGAGATGCTGTTATGTAGGGTAGGATCAGTGCCATGTCAGGATCACTAGAATCCACAGCACTGGATTGCTCGGCAAATTGGGGGCTAGAACAGAGATGAGATTGATCAGACACTATGTACACTCGGCGACGGTACCTGGAACGTTAAGAGAAGGGAAGCGGAGCTTGACTGGTCCCAAACATAGCAACGCTAATGACTAAAGCAGAAATATGCAATACACGGTGCAAGGCTAGTTCGCAACAGGTAAAGCACAGGTATAACCGGATCCGGATCCTAGGTAACCCGTGTGGGTATTGGTCTACCCTAGCAGGTATGGGTATTTCTGGACTCGTAGGGAGACAAGTTTTCAGAGTAGTATCCGTGGGAATGACAAGGTCAGGAATTCCTATACTAAGTGTTCGTTGTGCGATCTTGTCACTGCAAAATTGCGATTGCCTGAGAAGGTGATACAGCGATCGTGTGTGGTGAGTTGACGCAAGACAGCGCGCAAAATAGTGGTTTCTCCCTTCCCATCCTATGATGCGTGTGGAACTCATCGCTAAGGATGTCCCTGGTCGTGAATTGGACATGGATAATGGCCATGTAACAGTTAACTGTGTGCGTAGTGAATTTGCGTTCGAAGGTCTCGACAACTCGGATGATGCTCCGCTGGACTGTTGGCGATGGTGGCCCGGACAGATCACCGATTGCTATACAGTTCACTAGCTTAAGGCAATGTCTGGTGGCAGTGCCATGGTAGTGTGTCACAGTGTGTGAGTGGCTTGTTTCTACAGGTCCAGGGACACCCGAAGGGCCTACTTTATGCATTATTGAGTCTCATGGATATTCAAGTTGAACGAGGATACCGGTATGCCAGACAGACGGTGTCACATCATTGTCACAAAATGTGACAAGTATGTTGTATAAATCTCATAGTGCATCAAATATCTTGTCTCCCGACGTTATACGTTATGAGATAGTCGACCGTACATGGCAACAAGATACACCGCCAGTATGTGGATGGGAGCAAGCAGTGCAGTCGAAATTCACATAGGTCAATATAGCATTGTGAGCATGACTGTGACCAGGGAGTCCAGAAAAACCAATGAAAGAATACATACATGCCAGAATGTTGTACGGGTTTGGAATACATCTGAATCTGCCATGTTGGAGATCACGCAAAATAGTCGCCTCAACCCAATTTGCAGTCAGGTGACCTGGTAAGGACAAATAACGTCAGGATCTGGCGCAAGGACGCACGTAAATTGTATGCAGTGTTAATGGTGGTACTAGGGTATTTTGAGAGTATAACAATGAGTTGTACACGAGAAACACAGTTCAAGAGCTAGATATGTAATATTAAACTGAGTCCACCCTTTGTGCCAATTCCCCTGCGTTACACGTAGTTAATAGTGACAGAAGATCCACTAGTCGAGACGGAAGTTAGAACTTGGTTGTTCTGCTGCATCTCAAGAATGGTAGCGCCAGAAGGTGTATGAGTCCCAGTTCCACTGCTGGTAGCCTCTGCGTTGGTAAAGGTAACGGTACCAAAGTCGGCGAGTGGAACTTGATTGCCATTCTGCACGTAAGCTTCAACGATCCATTCTGCGTTCTGACCGCAAAGGGGAACGAGGTTGAGGAGGCTCTTGGACACAGTTTGGCCGTTAGTCAGGTTTTCAACTGTAATAGTACCAGACGACGGGAAGGAAGCGGTGACATTAAGTTTGATGACATCTCCAGCAGAGATAGTGATGCCTGAAAAATAACCGGCCGGCTCAGGGTAAGCTTCGTACCAAGCTATTCATGAATACAACGGTGAGATAAATAGCTAATGATAGTCAGGTATTCGTACCATCAAATGTGGGATTACCGGAAGAAATGGTAAAGTCGACACCGGTCTGGAGAATAGCGGTTGTACAAGTCCAACCGTCAATGCCAACCCAGGCAGCAGCAGAAGCTCCCGTAGATCCAGAAGGGTCAGGCACAGTAAATGTCCCTGTGACCGAGGTGAAAGTTCCCTGTGGAACAAGGCTAAGATGAGATTGAATGCAATCGCAGACTTGGAGTGTTACGCACAGCGCCTTCCTCCCAGACAGCGCCTGACCAATTACTGCTGTATTCTGTGTTGGAAGTAGAACGAGCGGCGTATTCGACATGGCTGTTGGGCTGGGATTGGTGGTTCTCACGACGACGAGCAACGCGAGCGTTTGGCCTAGAGGGAAGAGCCAGAACCACGGAGGCGAGCAATAAGCTACGAAGCAGGCCGGCGCTGAGGAGCATGGTGAATACGAGAAGGCAAATATCGTCGAGGCAGTGAAAACGAGAGCTTAGGTTGAGAGGACGTACCTCATGGGTATCAATGCTAGAGGTAAGCATACGGCATACGTTTTTCCATCATTATAAACCAGAACTTTGTGATGAGTTGATAGACTTGGCGGGCGTGAAGTAAGATACGTTCAGCGGTGATGGGCCAACAGCTCATACTCAACTTGCTTGCTGCATGAAATCATTGTTTGCTTCAGAACAATGAGGCGAACAGGCGAACAGACCTCTGACAAGGCTTAATTGAGTGTTGTACAAGTAGTTCAGGAAATCTACAGTGCATTGAAACCGACTAACTGCTAGCCTGAGGGCAGTGTTTATGTCACTCTAAAAAGACGGTCAGCGGGCCATGGCTGGGAACTGAAAAGGCAGTGTGGTGCATCACGCCAAGTGTAATGCTGAGATCCAGTCGCTGTTTGATGGGAAGAGTACTTATGAAATCTCTGAGGCCCCTTGGTGGGTGCAACTTATTAGGTCCGGCAAACAAGTATACGGCGAAAGCACTCATCACAGATGAGGACGTTGGATACATGACTCGTGGTACGCGGTCAAGGAGAAAACAACTCGATAAGTTTTTGGACAACGTTGACTGGGGACTCAAAGGGACCAGGCACACAATGACCTATTACGGAACAGCCACACGGCATCTATATAAATCGCCGAAGTCTCGGAGATACGGCCACGTCGACGGCGATCCATTCCGCTCTCTGACCGCCGAGATACCAGACAATCCGGTTGTTAGTCAGTTCGTCGATTGTTGCGGCACAGGAAAACGGAAGGGATTAAATGCGAATTTGATGTAAGGATATAGCAGTGGTGCTGAGAAAATGCTTGAAAGAGCGGGTTACCATTCTTAAGGTGATACCAAGTGTAAGTTTCGATGCCTCCAGGTTGACCACTTTCGGCGGTAAAGGCGACGAGCTGAAGACCCACAGCAGTCTCGCAAGGGTCGCTGGAGTCCATGTTAACACCTACTGGGCTAAAAGGGACGTAAACGTCGCAGAGACCAACTCGGGGTTCTCTTAAAACGGGATGACGATAACTGCTCGATAGCCAGGGAAAGGTGTTACACAGCTTTCTCGACTCAAATGGTCTGGTGCCCCCCACGGTAACGCGAGAACCGCAGGAACAAGCAACTTAAAGCCACTCCAGAGGATGCTTTTCCGCTCCTAGGGGGCTGAGGTACAGGTAACACAAAGCTCGCAATGGCTGCGGGGAATACAAGATGTCAATTTTGGACAACGTATCCAAAAGGAAGCAAACGAATGATATACACCGAAAACGGGACCACTGGCATTCTGTGATACCTGCTAACCCCGATCAGCCACGATCTCTCATTTTCCTGGGTCTACACGTAGTTGATCGTGACGGAAGACCCGTTGATCATGACAGATGTCAAGGTTTGGTTGTTCTGCTGGATGTCGACGATGGTGGCCCCATCAGGCGTGTAGACTCCAGTACCGGTCGCCAGCGCATCCGTAAAAGTCACCGTGCTAAAGTTGGCGAAGGGAACTTGGTTACCAATTCCATCCTCGAAATCCTCGACGATCCACTCCGCGTTCTGCCCACACAGCGCAAAAGTAGAGTTGATCTGCTGTACGTCGTGCTTGCCCGTGCTGAGATTCTCGACCATGGCAGTACCAGACATCACGGAAGATGTAGAGACAGTGAGTCTGATGACGTCTCCTGCATGGACGGAGAGGTCGTCGAAGTAGTATGCCCAGTCTGGGTACCACTCATACCAGGCTATGCGTGAAATAGCGTGAGCGAGGCTGCGGATGCACAGTTTAACGGCCTCTTACCTTTGTAAGAGGGTCCATCATTGGTAACAGTAAACTCGACCCCAGTCTGGAGAATACCACTGTTGCATGTGTCACCGTCGATACCAACCCAAACAGCAGCAGCAGAGCCACTTGGACCCAAGGGGACGGGGACGGTGAAGGTGCCGGTGATGGCAGTGAATGTTCCCTGTCGGAAACAGATGAAAAAGGGATTCCGGAAGACATAGTCCATAAAGTGAACAACGCACGTTATCCTCATCCCACAAGGCGCCAGCCCAGTTGGGACTGTATTCAACGCCGTCGGAGGCAGCATTAGTAGACTGCTGAACACGGTTAAGGAGACGTGACTGGCGGATCTCGCGACGGCGATCCGCCAAAACTGCGAAGGCGAACAATAAACTGGAAACGAGGGCAGAATCGAAGATCATAACGAGTTTGAAGGGGCGCTGGTTATGCAGGGGTCAGAGGAACGACAAAGCTCTGGGAGAGCACAGGGCGTACGTCCCGCAGGTTGTTGTACTGCTGGCAGCAGAAATACGCATGTTGCACGGGAAGACGGTTGCTCCGAACGGGAATTACTGCAGGGCGTAGTCTTCTAATGACACGTGGACTCGTCCAGATGGCGTCCATGTCGAGACTTCATTTTGTATTGAATCGTGGAGAGGAGCTGAAAAGGGAAATCGAAGTCCAAGTTGGTCGTGAACTCGTCCAAAATCAATCGATTTGTATAGCGGTACTTACCAAGTTTGACACCTGCTACCGCTGCCATGCTCCTATAATACCATCTTCGTGTGCCGCCTTGCGACCGATCAAAGTTAGTGAGAAAGCGACCAACAGCCTTCTTGAAGAAGTCTCATTGCAACGCCGGGTTGACTGGGACTCGAGTTCCTATGACGATGGCGCTTCTCGGTTGCCACGTCTTAAATCCAGCTAGCGACCGAATGTTCAAGTAGGCACCGCCAAGTGGACGAGCATGCCCAGGTGTTGGCACCGAGATCCTTGAGTAGTCAGACACTGCCTATATCGCATACAAGTACGGGTCCAACTCACGGGTGCCGGGTCAAGATAAGCGGATAGGTGGATCGATGACCTGTGGATCACCAATCAGAATCATATTTGTATCATAGTATTAGTAGTACATATGATGGTCCCACTGTTTGCCTTTTGTGTTGTTGCTGAACGCGGGGGTTACGGTTCCCAAATGACCAGTCCCAAAAAGTTGAAATAACGGCAACAGGTAACTTCCTTGAATGCCGCATTGCAGTCGATCCGTCAGTGTGGACTATTTTATTCTGTACAGTAACATAGTGACTGTACTCACGGACATTCATGGACTTCCACCACCTCACAATCTGCACGAGATGGGAACGATGTGCAGTACAACGACTCGAGGGACAATGCCGCGGTGAGTAATTTTTGATCACTACCCCCACAGTCAACATGTAGCCGAAGAGTCGTCACGCACCATGGAGGGTACAAGCAACAGCAGGTGGGACCCCAGGTAATGTTCAACGTAGCTGGTATCCCATGCCAACGGTCCTTATTGGATACACGGGAAATAAGAGCACTCGGCAGTCAGGATTAGCGGACAGCTCAAACATGGCGTGCACTCACATAGATGCGACCGGTAAGAAGGATACAGCATGGGATGCACAGAAGATGAGAGGGGCAGCGAGTCACGACAGCGAGGCGGGCCGCGATAGAGGAAAGGTCGAGAGTACTTTGCTCCAGTCCGCATGCTCGTGGACGTAACGGAATGAGAGGAACAAATGCTGAAATGGGCCATGTGGGCCTGATGCATGGTGCATACGTCGCATACTGGAACACAGCGTGAGGGCAAGACTCGGCATAGATATATGCGTGTGCTTTGACAGGAGTCTAAATGCAGAAGACGAGTTGGTTGGACGTACTTATGTACACGGATGAGGCAAACGACGAGGTGGGGACGACGAGTGGGCGCATCATGCGGGGCAAAGGAGAGCAGGGTTGAGGTAGCGTGAGCGAACGGAGGCCAGACTCATACATACGGAATCACAGTGCGTGTTCAAGTATGACTTCCGGGCTTGCTTTCACAGTGATGTGAGGGATCATCATAGCGGCCACGGTAGACGAAGTGATCGAAGCTTGCGAGTATTTAGGTAAGGAGGCCTCATTGGAAATACTAGTGTTGAATTCAGGCATTACTAATACCGAATCGTAGTGGGCGGCGGATGCGCCAAGTACCGAAAAGACAAGACCATAACACAATGATATTGCGGTAAGTACTAAACATCAAAGACGAGACCCAAGACAAGAATTTATCAGATTTTTTCCCCATTCTTTTGTGGGCTACCAATGCACCATGTAGAGTGCTTGTGTCATATGACAGCACTACCTACCGACTATAGCGTCAAGCCTCCGTGGCGTCAATGATTTCATCATCATCATCATCCATCTGCGTGACCTTCTTGATTGACCGGTCAGTCGCCAACCAAAAAGGCCTGATCATTGGTCCAGCCAACTCCACGCTGTCATCCGTATTGTGCTTGCTTCTCTTTGTCAGCAGAAGTGATGTTGTTGGTGGAAGTAACAAGCACTTGAGGGTTACTGTGGTGAATGGCACCCAATAGACTCACTTAGGAACAAGTGTTGGATATTTAGCTAGTACGCTATTTTGGTAGCTTACATAAGCATACCTACATCGGACAGTAGTTAGTTTACTTCGTCTTTAGTGACTTACTGAAGACAGTACAGATACCAGATAAATATAACCAATAGGTTTCAATAGGAATTGCAAGGCTAGAACCTGTTGAA